>PVLD010008720.1:0-81970 GCA_004027595.1 Dinomys branickii
TCATAACTTGCAGGTATGTGATTTCCTGGTTCCCCTGTATCCTCACATTCAAAACTTGTTCTGGGTGGGGTTGAGTTTTGAGACTGCGTTTTGTTCCTCTGTTTTCCCATTTTTGGGTATCAGATTCAAAATGTGGAGCTATAAATTCCCCAGGCAGTTCAGCAGGCAAAGGTCTGCTGCAGAGGCTGCTCCAGTGATTTGTTCTCTTTGGGAGAATGTCCCTTAAGCTGTCTGCTGAGATTTCCGCTTCTACTCCCTACCCCAAGACCTGGCTGGGGAGTATAAACAGTTCGCCGCCCCAGGGGTCTTGCAGACAGGCCACTCAGGTGTTCCTCCCTGGGTGGAGCTCCTTCCCCCCTCACAAATGCCCTAGGGGCGCCTAGCTAGCTCTTCCTACCTGGGAGATCTTGCAGTCCTTAAAGCTGCTTTGATGTCACTTGCTGGGCAGAGCTTCTTCCCGACTCAGGAAAAACCGGTTAGTCCGCCCACTGAACTCACCCTGTGATTGTGCAGACAGGAATGCCGTTCAGATGTATCTCCCTGGATCGAGCTTTTTCCCGACTCAGAAATCCCGCTGATCGCAGCTGCTGCAGTTCACGCGGCTCTGGCTGCGGGGGCGGGGCTCTGAGCAGGATCCCGGACTGCTGCCCAGATTGGCGTAATCTGTCCCAGTAGTGCGTTCTCTGAGTTTCCTCTGCTCTGCTGCCTCCAACAAATCCTGGTTATAGCCGCCTCCGAGCCGATCGGGTTCAGAAGCTGGAGGCGTCCATCCCTCCGCGATCACTCTCTCGGCTGTACACGATTTGAGCCGAGCTGCGTCCCTCGGGAGGCCAGCTCTCAGGATCCGCCCACTTCTTGCGGCGTGGCTTGTCCAGCCGGCCCTTTAATGCTCAGGCTGCAGAGAGCAGCCCGATCAGTTGGAATTTTGCATCCACGGACCAGGTACCCGTGAGCAAAGGATCGGTCTCTGGGAGAGATTCCCTCTGCCGCTCACCTGGTCGCCATCTTCCCGGAAGTCCTGTGTCTTTTACTATAATAAATATTTGCCTTCACCATAGTTTTTGATCACCCTTCATTGATCAACTTTTTATTACTATTTCTGTCAAAATGTTGTAGAACCTCATACCAAACCATATAGAAGATGCTCTGCACCAAGGAGCAGCAAAGCAACCAACCTTTTTAAGCTGATGGTGACCACTTCCAAAGCACCAGCCCCGAGCTCACTTTGGAATTCGCTTATATAGGTTTTGTAAGCAAGCAGTACAGAAGCTTGAAAGCACGGTGAATTTCTGTTGGGTAATGGTAGTCATCTGTCCTTGCTGGGCAGAAAGCCCTTGAAGTAAGTGAGTAATTGTGTTGGTCAACTCTAGTTGCTCGAAAGCAGAGTGTGTAGCTAAATGTGGTCAGCCTGAGCTGCGTAGGTTATCTCTAATCTGCAGATGGCTTAGTCAGTCAAGGCTGATTGAATTTAACTGTTGAACTATGTGGTGAGCTGGATGATATATTTTATCCTAATACAGTATCATATTATTAGTTGATTTTTAAGATTTCCATCACTTTCCCACCTTTCTTAAAGAAGATGCATCTTCTTCTGAGGGGAGGAGTTCATAAGTTGGAGCAGTCCATGGAGTGATTGTCTGTGCATAGCCTCAACACACCCAGAGAAAGAAATGGGGTCAGAAGGTGAACCATGGAAGGGCCTAGTGGCAGAATTAGCATGAGTGTTATCAGGGACCCTAACAGGGCCCCAATCCATTCATTTGGGGAAGAACTCTAAGAAGCGCCCCCCACTCAGACCCAGCTTGTATTCCTTGGGCCCGTTGTTCAAGGTCTTTTTGGAGCTGTCAAGAGTTTTCTCTGGTTATGCAAGACTTGTTGGCAGAGTAGCAGCATTCCTCTTCTAAGAGGCAAGTGCCCTCTTGTTGAGTGGTTAAGGCCCTTCTGTGTTGTAGGACAACCATGGCTAAAGAGTCAGTCTGTTCTTAGAAGGTGTCAATGGAATTTTGAACATTTTTAAAGTCTCCTATTATTTGGGCTGGGGAGGCTTGGAGTAAGTGGGCTGGCACATGTGTAGTGTTGAACCAAGAGGTATTTGGGGTTAGTCCTAATGCCTGATAAGATAAGGCAGTAAGGGGCACTTGGAGCCAACAGTCCTCTCCCAAAATTGGGTCATCTTGTTGGAGGATAGTATGGGTCCCCTGTGTTGAATTCCAGGTGGGAGTATGGGTGTCCAGAGCTTGGCTCATTGAGCAGACCAATTTGGGGGCAGGGACCTTGCTAGGGGCACTTCTTCAGTGGTAACAATCACACAACCAGCCCTACACTGTTTATTTTTAACAGAGCTACTTCCACCCATGAACAGGGTGTACTCAGTGTCACTTAGAGGTCCATCTGGAGACTGGGTCAGCTGGCAAAGAGCCCGTCGGTCAGGGCAAGACAATCCTGGTCTGGCTGTCCAGGCTCTATGGGCAAAGAGGTGGCTGGATATAAAGCTTTAACTGGCTGGACGGAACGTCAGGGATTTCTGACAAGCAGTCCTTGGTCCTGGGTGATGCAGTTGTCTGAGAGTAACTGAACAGTCAGGTTCTGCCCCAAGGTCAGTTTGTTTGCCTCTGATCAAGGGGGCTATTGTGCTCAGGGTTTTCAAGGGGAGCAATACAATACAGAATGCCAAATTTATAAGATTATTTGTAACAGTGGCTCAAGAAGTCATATAGAGAGTGCAGAAAATCTGCCCACATACTAAAAACCAAAAAATCCAGCCAAGGGCCTGGATCCCATGGTAATGTCCTGCATGAGTCCAGCTGAAGACCTAGAGCCCATAACAATGCCTTGCATGAGTCCAACCAGAGGCCAAGAACCCATGAAAATGTCTCATATGAGTCTATTTCACGGATCTGAGCTGGGAAGACCCAAAGGTCAGTGGTGGAAGCTGGAAAGTCTGTGCCAGCAGGATGAAGGAGCCATGCCAGCAGGCTGAGGGATCTGCACTGAAGCCAGGAAGCAACACTCAAAGTAAGAACTAAGCTCCCTGAAAACTACCACAGCCATCCTCAGCAACAGTGAGGTCTCAAGCTCCTCCGATGATAACAGCTGAGTCCATATCAGGAAAGCCAACTTAACAAGCTTCGCCAGGAGATTGAACAGGGCACCATCTTCCCCTCCAGAGCCAGGAAGAGATGCTCAAAGTAAGGACCAGAGCTCTCCCAAAGAGAACCATAGCCATTCTCAGAACAGAAAGGTCCCAAGCTCCTCTGATGATGAGAGCAGCTGAGTTCATCAGGAAAGCCGGCATGAGAAGCTCCCGCAGGAGAATCAACAGCCCCCTAACAGAACCCCTTTTTCTTTTCCAGTTGTTTTTTTTTATGTTGTTGGCAACAACCCTCAGATGGGCCCTCCACACTCAGCACCACACTGGTGCAGTTCAGCTGGGGGTTACAAGTTAATCACGAGTTTTCCACCCACCACAAGGGCTGTAGTGGCACATGCTTGACAACAGGAAGGCCATCCTTTTGATACTGAGTCCAGAGTCTTAGACAAGTTGGTGACTGGCCTTTCCCAGGGTCCCTCCATTTCGTTAAGACTTCTGGACAACATGTTGTTTTTTATCCACAAACAGGTTGAAAGGGCAGGTTACATCTGGGATTCTGAGGGCTGGAGCAGAGGCTAAAGCCCCTTTGATCTGTTTAAATGCTTTAGTCTCTTCTAGAGTCAGATTGATTACCTCCATTTGGGTGGTGGGTTTAATTATTATAATTTTATTTAACTATCAAACACCTTGAAATATAAAGTAAAGCAAAGGACTGTTATTTCTTATCAGTTATGATTGTCCAGTAGGTGAATACTGTAGAGTTAACAGATAGCAGTTATATAGTTTTTTAAACAAAACTTGAAATTAAAGCCACACATAGTATTTCAGCCTGGTAATCATGATGACATTATTTTTTCTGTAACCCACTTAATTGCCCATCTTAGTATTGAATGGAGTAGCACACAAGCATATACATCATATAAGTTTTTTAAAGGCTGTTATTTGACTGGAAATCTCATGTTGATTTGACCATTTCCCTCACGGGAGCTTTTAGAAGGAACAACCTAAGTTCCACTAAATGACCAAGTGACTGTATATATATTTTCTTTAATAAACTACTTCCACAAGCCTTCCTTGATATACATAAGCTTTCTAGTCTTATCATTATTTCTCTTTTTATCTCTTTAGCAGGTCAAGACTTTTATCGTACAGAATCTTTTTGTATCAAAAGTATATCTCTTATATTTACAGCCTTCTTGATATTTTTTCCTCTCCCACTTACTATAACCTTCTACAAAATCTTGACTGTAGCCACTTGAATTTTAGCGTTCCTTTTTTTCCTCAGATAGCAAACTTGAACGACTTCTAACAGACCTCTGAGTAATCTTGAATCAGTGTTTTTATTTTAAAACAACAGAGTAGAAAAAAAGAGCCTGTAAATTCAAAACTTGCAATGTACAAGAAATGTTTTATGCACATCAACTCAAACTGAAAACGAAAAGTGTATTTACCAATTAGTTAAAATTTGTAATTTGATTTCTCCTGTAAAACTTCCTTAGGTGCGACAGGACTTTGGACATTCACCCCAGGCTGGAGCTGCTCCAGCTCTCAGATGCCTACAGGCAGTGGCAGGATGGTGAGGTCAAGCAGGGCTGGCCTTAGGGCTCCTGAAGCCGAGAGGAGAGCTTGGGCTCTGTCTTGTCCCCTTGCTCGCTTTGAAATGAAAAGACAACCCTTGTTTTCCCCTTCCAATCTTGGCATGCACAACTGGACCTAAGTCTCTTGGCCTTGTGTCTCTGTTACAGCTTAGCCATCAGGCCAGCTGGCTCCTCAGATGTCCTGTCTCTCTCTCTCTCTCCCTTTCTCTCTCTCTTTTATCAACCTGCCTGCATCACCCCACCTGTATATCCTGGTGCGCTAAAGCTAAGCAGCTTTTGCATGTCTTTGCCCATTATAGCACACATCATGTTTTTAATTACTTCTGTTTTCAGACTGATTAGACTGCTTTCTTCCTCCCAGTTCCCAGCTGAGTCCAGGTGACTTGGACTCATGCACTTTACTTTTCATGCACACACATACACACACCCTCATCTGCCTTTTCCCGGTCTCCAGCCTGGCATGGGATTGTCCTCATACGGTATCATATTATTAGTTGATTTTTAAAATTTTCATCACAAAATAAAACCATTACTGTGTGTCCTCACCCACCTTATTGCCTAGATCTGGCACCGATCTGTCTCAGCCTCTAGAGTGCTGGGATTATTGGTGCGCGCCACTATGCCTGGATTAGCGGTGTGTCTCTTTAACTAGAAAGTTAACTTTTTAAAGTTGTAAACATCCAGCAGGGCGTGACTGCACACATGCGTAATCCCAGCACTCCAAGGCTGAGGCAAAAGGACTGCAAATTCTTGCCTAGCTTGGATCACTTAACAACTTTGGCTCTTCCTCAAAGTCAAAATGACCATGAAAGAGAAACCCTCACAAAAGAAGACTGCCGGAGCTGCTTCAGAGCTGGCAAGAACAAGGAGATAAATGTGTTCAAACCAAGGGGAGTGTTTCTAAAATTCAAATATTCACCATATTCTTTACCACACCCTACATATCATATTGAGATCTTTTATATCAGGTCCCCGAGTCAGCCCCTAGTCAGAGCTGTGACTCTCTCAGGATAAGGATACCTCACACCCTCCTGCCCTTTTTAGGCCTAGAAATGGCAATGACCCGCCATTGTCCCTCATCCTTGGGGACTTCATCATCATTTCTTGGTTCCTACCTCCTCCTAAACTTCTCCAGGTAGTTCATTCATTAAACATTAAATTGCCTCAATTAACCATTTTCGCGGGTACCATCCATGCTTTTAGTGGAGTTGCTAGTATTACTATTGGTATTTATTTTTCAACAAATAATTTCATCCCATTCCTTTTGTTTATCTTAAACTGGTAAATCATAACCGTGTTCTTTCTCTAGGGAAACAAGATCCTTAACATTTCTCTGTTATTCTCGCACATACTCCTAGTATGTTCATGTTTGGATGCTTAGTTTATCTTGATTTATAAATGTTAAGCCCATACTTAATTGAACTTAACAGTAGTTTTCACTAGTGATTGTTTCCTGTTGCTCTTTAACCGACATAATTTCTTTCTTAAAAAATTTTATTGGTACATTATAGATATACATAATGATAACAGTCATCAACAACAGGGAATTTGCACCTGTACATGATATATCTGGCTTTTTCTCTCTCCCCGCCCCGTTCCCTTCCCCTCCCTTCAACTGCTCTTTCCCTTCTGATTTACAAAAGCTTTATTTTCATTTTTCCTTCTATTCTTTTGTTCTCATGTCTTCCTTCCTTTCCCATGCCCCCTCCCTGTTCCTCTTCCCATTTGAATATTTTCTTCCTACTTCCTAACATTCATTATACATTTTGGTCCTTGTTTACACTTTTGGTTTCTCAGATGAGAGAAACAGTGAGGTATTTCAGCGTAGGTGTTCAGTCTATTTCCCTTAAAAGTATGGTCTCAGGGTGCATCCATTTACCTAGAAAAGTCCCAAGCTTATCCTTCTTTGTGGCACAGCAGTATGACATTGTATAAAAGAACCTTTATCCACTCAACAGTTGATGGGCATTTGGGCTATTTCCAAGATTTTGCTTTTGCCAAGTGTGCCTCTATAAACATGGGTGTTCATATGTTGCTGTGTGATGCTTTTAATTCTTTTGGGAAGCTACCAAGAGGAGGAATACTTGGGTCAGATAGAAACTAATTTTAGTTTTTTGAGGAATCTCCATGTAACAGCCAACTGTGATCAAGAACGGAGTGACACCAAGGTTTGGAGGCAAGAATCAGCTTTATTTACACTGGCGGAACCAGCTGGCATTGTTCCCAAAGAAGTCAGGCCCCAAAGGCTCAGGGCAGGAGGTTTTTATGGGTTAGCAGGGCAGAAGCACAGAAGCAGAGTGGTTTGTCACTTAAGGATTGGTTCTTACAATGTGCATCATAGGGACCAGCCATTTCTGGGGAAAAAAATAACAGAAATTGAAGTATCCTGACAGTTCACACTGCCCAGGAACCAACACTATCTTATATCTGGGGAGGAGGGCATTTTCTATTATAGCCACAGGGATTTCCACACTGGTTGTACCAGCCTACACTCCTACCAATAGACCCTACCGGCATTTATTATTGGTTGATTTCTTGACAATAGCCATTTTTTTCTGGGGTGAGGTAGAATCTCAGTGTTATTTCAATTTGCATCTCTCTAATGACTAGTGATGGTGAAATTTTTTCATATGTTTGTTTGCCATTTCAATTTCTTTATCTGAGAAGTGTCTATTCATTTCAGATACTCATTTTTGGACTGGGTCTTTAAATTTGGGACTCTGATTATTTTCAGTTCTTTTTATATTCTAGATGTTAGTGTTTTATCTGAGCTGGCAAAACCTTTTTCCAAATCTCTGGGTTGTCTCTTCACTCTCTACTGGTGTTTTTGTTTCTTCTGTAAAAAAGCTTTTCAATAAGATGACAGCCCAGTTGTTGGTTCTTTGTGATAGTTCCTGTGTAACTGGGGTTTTGTTCATAAAGTCTTTATCCACACCAATGTCTTCAAGAGTTCTACTTATTCATATTCCAGCCGATTTAGAGTTCTGTCTTAATATTTAGATCTTTGATCCATTTTGATTTTAGTGCATGGTGAGTGTGTTGGCTTGGGGGTTATTGTGCAAGGTGAAACAATATAATACAAGACACATACTTTATAAGATTATTTATGATAGTCACCCAAAGAATCATATACAAGAGAGTACAGGAAATCTGCCCATACTGTAGAACAAAAATCCAGCTGAGGGCCTGGATCCCATGACAATGTCCTTCATGAGTCCAGCTGAATACCTAGAGCCCATAATGATGCCTCCCACAAATCCAGCTGGAGGCCCAGAGCCCATGACAGTGTCTCGTGCAGGCCTGTTTCACAGATCTGTGGTGGGAGGCCCAAAGGTCAGTGGTGGAATCTAGAAAGTCTCTGCCAGCGGGATAAAGGATCTGTGCTAGCAGGCTGAAGGAAATACACTGGAACCAGGAAGTGATGCGTAAAGTAAGAACCACAGTTCCCCTGAAAGGTACCACAATCATCCTCAGCTACAATGAGGTCCCAAGCTCCTCCGATGATCAGGAAAGCCGAATTCCCATCAGGAAGCCAACGTGACAAGCTTCTTAAGGAGACTGAACTCTGCACCTTCTTCCCCTCTGGAGCCAGGAAATGATGCTCAGAGTAAGGACCAGAGCTCCCCAAAGTGAACCTAAGCTATTCTCAGTGCCAACAAGGTTCCAAGCTGCTCAGAGAATGAAAACAGCCAAGTTCATCAGAAAAGCCAGCATGACGAGCTCCTCCAAAGGAACCAACAGCTCCTTTCAGCTTCTACCAGCTCCCAACATCCTCCCTTCTTCTTTTCCAGTTCTGCCTTTTACGCTACTGGCAAAAGTCCTCAGGTGGGCCTCCCACCCAGTACCACGTTTACTCAGTTCAGCTGGGGGTTATAAGTTGACCACCAGGTGTCAATCCACCACAGTGAGAGATACAGGTCTAGTTTTGGTCTTTGTTATGTGGAGGGCCAGCTTTTCTAGCACCATTTATTGAAGAGGCTATCTCTCTCTCTCTTTCTCCCGGTGGTGTTTGGCTCCTTTGTCAATGATAAGGTGGCCGAGAGTGTTTGGAGCTGTTTCTGCATCTTCTAGCCTGTTTCATTGATCCTCAGGTCTATTTTTGTCAGTACCATGCTGTTTTGTTGTTGTTGTTTTTAATCACAGTAGCTTTGTAGTGTAATTTTAAGTCAGGGATTGTTATGTCGCCTGCCTTACTTTTGTTGCCCAGAATGGCTTTTGCTGTTCTAAATCTCTTCTGGTTCCAAATGAATTTTAGGATTGTTTTCTCTAATTCTGTGAGACTATTGAAATTTTGAGAGGGTAGTATTTTGGAAAGATGACTATTTTCACGATATTGGTTCTTTTGACCCATGAACAGGGAATATCATTCCATTTTCCGATGGCCTCTTGATCTCTTTTTCACAGTACTGTAGTCTTCAGTGTAAAGATCTTTTACGTTTTTGTTCAATTGATTCCTAGGTGTTTCATTTTTTTGGATGCTATTGTGAGGGGTATTGTTTCCCTAATTTCTCTCTCAGTGAGTTTGTTATGTATATAGGAATGCTATTGGTTTTTGAGTGTTGACTTTATATCCAGCTATGCTACTGAATTTGTTTATTAAGTCTAGAGGTTTGGTGGAGTTTTTTGGGTCTTCTGTATAGAGCCATCCACAAATAATGATAAAGTAGCTTCTTCCTCTCTTATCCTTATTCACTTTATTTCATGTCTTGTCCAATTGTTCTAGCTAATATTTCCAGAACTATATTTTTTGTTGTTGTTTTTGGTACCGGGAATAGAACTCAGGACCTTGCACTTGCCAGGCAGGCACTTGTATCACTGAGCTATATCCCTGGCCCTAATCCAGAACTATATTGAATAAGACTGGTGAGACTGGACATCCTTCTCTTGTTCCTGATTTTAGAGTGAAAGCTTTCAGGCTTTGTCCATTTAGTATGACACTGGATATTGGTTTGTCATAGATGGCTTTTATCGGGTTGAGATAAAGACCATCTATTCCAATATTCTATAGGGTTTTTATCATGAATGGGTGTTGGACTTCATCAAATGTTTTTTTCTGCCTCTTTTGAAATTGTTATGGCTTATCTCTAGATGACCCTTCAAAGTCTTATGCAGTCATAGATGGGGCTTTTTCAGAGGTGGCTGGATCTAGAATGTGTGGTTCTGGGATCAGTTATTGATGCAATGCTGGGATCAAGAGCACTAGGATTAAGGTGAGTACTACACCCTAAGTAGTCTGGATGAAATACAAGGGAAAGAATGAGCTGTGTGCATCCCTTATTGCTTTGCTACCTTCCCCCCTTTACCTTTGGGGCTTGGCTATTTTGTCAAAGCAATGAGAGAAAAGTAACTAAGACAGAATTTGGTATGAGAAAAGTGAGATGTTTTCTGTGACTATACCTGACCGTGGGATTCAGGAGTCTTTGGCATTGGCTTGTGGGAAGAGTTTGGAAATATTTGGAGATGGCTGGAATGCCTTAGGCTGTTCTGTATGGGAGATTCTGGTCAGGGCCCAAAAGACCAAACTGCTGATAGAAATTGTCCCAGTAAAGACCAGGCTCAAGAGGTTTCTGCTGGAAAGAAGGACTGCTTTGGCTCCTGGACTCCATGATGTGTGTTATGGCTTGGCAGCAAGTTTGTGTGGAGCTGGGTGTGTAAAGCTGAAGGTACTCTCCAATGTACCTTCAGTTTCCCCAGAAAGTTGGAGAATCCAGGAACGTGGATTGTCTGGAGAAAACTGCAAGGAGAGAGCAGAGCTGGTCAAAGAGAGAAACCACAGAGCTACAGCCACCAGAAGTGCTGTAACAGCAGGGCCACCCAGGCCCCTTGGAGTTCACACTTTGCCACAGATTGACTCAGATGCTGGAGATGAAAGTATAGCAATTTTTCTTTTCTTTTTGAGACAGGGTCTCATTATGTAGTTCAGGCTGGCATTGAACTCACTTTGTAGCCCAAGCTGGTCTTGAACTCACAACAATCCTCCTGCCTCAGTCTCCTGAGTGCTGGGATTATAGGTGTGCACCACCACACCTGGCAGAAGTATAGCAATTAATCTGTGCCTTGCTGGATTTTGCTTTGTTCATATTCATTACTGTTCCCATTTGTACCTTTAGAAATGGAAATATCTATCTTGTGCCCCTGAATGTTGGAAGTCTTTAACTTTCTTTTCAAGGGTACAGGGGCATGAAGCTAACAGTTTGCCTCAAATCTCAGAACAGACTTTGGACTTGGACTTTTTAGCAAGGCTGAAACTGTTAGGACTTCAGCAATTCATAGAGATGGACTAAATACTTTTTGTATAAATGAATGTGCACGAGTCTTTAGAGGACCAGGAGCAAAATGTTATGGCTCATGTTTCAATGTCCCCCAAAGTCCTCAAGTGGCCATAGGTGGGGCTTTTTTAGAGGTGGTTGGATCTAGAATGTGTGACACTGGGATGATTCATGGTGCAGTGCTAAGGATCAAGGGCAATAGGACTAAGGGTGTGAGTGCTGCCCTCTCTAAGTAGCCTGGATAAAACATAAGGGGTAGAAAGAGCTGTGGTCATAGCTTGTTGCCTTGCTACCTTCTGGCTGTTATGAACTGTTCTCCTCTGTGAAGCCACCCTGCCTTGGAGCCAGCCTATTATTGACTGAAACCTCTACAAACTATGAGGTAAATAAACACTTGCTCTTTTCACTTTGGCTGTTGGGTATTTTGTTTAGCAATGAGAAAACTAACTAAGATAGAGATGATCACATGGTTTTTGTCCTTGGCTCTGTTCATGTGGTGTATTACGTGTATTGATTTGCACATGTTGAACCATCCCTGTATCCCTGGGATGAATCCCACTTGGTCGTGGTATGTTCTGTTTGCCAGTATTTTACTGAGGATTTTTGTGTCTATGTTCAATAGGGAGGTTGTTCTGTAGTTCTCCTTTTTGAGGTTCCTTCTCTGTCTCTGGTATCAGGGTAATGCTTCCTTCTAGACATGAATTTGGGAGTATTGCTTCCCTTTTGATTCCATTGAAGTTTGAGAGGTAACAGGATTAGGTCTTCTCTAAATTTGTAGAATTCAGCAGTGAATCTTGTCAGGACCTAAAATTTTCTTTGTTGGTAGGCCTTTAATTGCATCTTCAATTTCATTGATATTGAGTTATTTAGAATCTTTATGTCTTCTTGATTCAGTTTTGGTAATGCATATGTATCTAGGAGTCTGTCCATTTCTTCTGCATTCTCCATCTTATTAGAATATAAGTTCTCAGGTGGGTATTGATGATTATCTAGATTTGTGCAGGACTTATTGTGATTTCTCCCTTTTCATTCCTAAGGCATGGATTTGAGTCTTCTTTTTTGATAAGGTTAGCTAAGGGTTTTATTTAATATTTTTAAGCATCAATTCATTGATTCATTGATTCTTTGTGTTGTTTTCTTAGTCTCCATTGCATTAATTTCTGCTCTGATCTCCATAAACTCCTCCTTTATATGGGCTTTGGGCTTCACTTGCTCTTCTTTTTCTAGAAGCTTGAGGTTCAACATTCTGTTGTTTCGGTTTGCTGTTTACTTGGTATGGGAATTTAGCACTATAAATTTCCCTCCTAGGACTGCTTTTATTGATTCTCATAAGTTCAGACATTTTGTACTGGCATCATTTAATTGCAGAAACTGTCTAATTTCTTCTTTAATTTCATTTGTGATCCATTAGTCGTTCAGTAGGGTGTTATTTAATTTCCATGCATTCATGAAGTTCTTGTGGTTTCTTTTGCCATTGATTTTTAATTTCATTGCACTATGGTCTGATAATATGCATGGGATAATTTCAGTCCCTCTGAATTTACTTAAGCATGTTCTATGAGGTAGTATGTGGTCTATTTTGGAGAATGTTATGCATGCAGCAGAGAAGAGTGTGTATTCTGAGGCTGTGGGATGGAACATTCTATAGATATTACTAAGTTCATTTGTTCAAAAGTTTGGTTCAGTTCTATTTTTTTGTTGTTGTTGTTGTTTTTGTCCAGTTGACCTGTCTATTTGTGACAGTGGACTATTGAAGTCCCCCATTACAATTTGTATTAGGGCTTATTTGACTTCTCATGTCTATTAATATTAGTTTTATATAATATTAGTTTTATATTTGGGTATGCTGGTATTTGGTGACTATATACTTGTGATTGTTATTTCTTCTTCTTGGATCATTTCTTTTACAAGGAGGTAGTGACCTTCTTTATCTCTCTTAATCCATCTTGGCTTGAAATGCACTTTGCCTGCAAATAGAGTAGCTACCCCTGCTTTTTTCTGGGTTCTTGTCCCTTGGAGTATTCTTCCCTCCTTTGACTTTCAGTGTATGAATTTCTTTTTGAATTAAAAGTGTTTCTTGTATACAGTGTGTTGTTGGATCTTGCTTTTTGATCCATTCTGCCAACTATCTTTCTTGACTGGTGAATTGAGACCATTTACATTGATGGTTATAACTGATATATAGTGACTTTTCCCTGTCAGATTATTTTCCTCTTGGTAGTTTCCTTCACCTCCCTTTTTAGTTACTTGCCTTGCTTGGTAGATTCATTCTTTTGGGATTCATGGAGTTGTAGTTCTCTTTCTAGAATGTGCTTCAGAACATTTTAAAGTGCTGGTTTGGTAGTCATTCCTTCAGGTGTTCTTGGTCATGAAAGCATCTTATTTCCCCATGAATTTTGAAAGATAGTTTTGTGAGGTACATCAATCTAGGATGGAGGTTGTTTTCTTTTAGGGCTTGAAATATTTCACTCCAAGTTCTCCTTGACTTGAAGGTTTGTGTTAAGAAGCCTGCCGTGAATCTGATGGGTTTTTCTTTCTAGTTGATTTGTTTCTTTTCTGTAAGAGCTTTTCATATTCTGTTCTTGTGTTGAATTTCTGGAATCTTGACTATTGTATGTCTTGGTGTGGTTTTTATTGCTGCTACTTGGAGTTCTAAGTGCTTCACTTACCTCTATGTCAAATCCTATTTCTATTTTGGAAAGTTTTCTGTCATGACTTCTGTGAAGAGGTTTTTTAATGTCATTTGCCCTATCTCCTCTTTTCATTGACTCTGACCAATATTATGTTATTCTTCTTTGCATCATCTACCTGCTGTTGGGTTGACTTTTTATGCTCCCTTGCTGTTTTTAAGAAATCTTTCTTTTCATGATTGCTAAGTGCAATCTTGTCTTCCATATCTGATATTCTATCCTCATATTGGCTCATTCTGCTCTGCATGCTTCCAATGGAATATTTAATCTTATGGATATCTGTTTGAACTGTTTGATGGATTCCCCATTCATGGTTTCCATCATTTTCCTAAGCTCCTCTATTTTCTTATCTGTATTTGCTTTAGACTCACTGTGTCTTTCATTATGGTCACTATCTCTGTATTTATCTGAGAAATTATTTATGATTTGAGTTTATCTAGGGCCTCATTCATCTCTTTTGTTACTCCCACTGTTACCACATCAGAGTCCCAAAGGGTGGCTTTTGAATTGTTTTACCTCATTGTTCCCTAGGTTTGCCTTTGGTGAACTGGAAGTGTAGAGTTGCATCTTGCTTAAATATCTTCTTACTTTATATTTTTTAGTTTAATTCCTAGGTTGATGCCCATAATTGCTTATGGCATGTAGCATTATTGCTAGTATTTGGAACCCACAGGAAATAATTACTTCTCACAAATATCTTCCAGATATAGCTGTAGCTGTTGCATGTAGCTGGCTTTTGGGTTTTGAGTCTATTGCAAGATCCTACCTGTTCAATTTGTTGGGGATGAGAAGTTGCTGCCTATGTGTCCTAACCCCTGTTTCTTTAGCATTGGCCTATAGTATTGTTTATGACCCTTAGGCAATCTCAGTCTCGGTACACCAGGAAGAACAACTCATTAGAAAAATTATGTTGTCACCTTGGCTAAAGTAGTACAATCAGCAATGAAAATAGCATCAGACACAACCTAGAGAATGACAAATGGTGGTAACTATTAATTTACAAACTTTAACTGTATCAAATTATATTTGTGGTTACATAACAAAATCTAAAACAAACGAGAAAATAGTATACAGTAAATATGCCCTCAAGATGACAATTTTACCCTCAGGAGAGAAAATTTAAAGGGGGTTGGGGGAAAAATAGAGAAATAGAAGCAGTAGAATAGATGAGAAGCAAGGCGAGAGGACAGAGGAAGATCATGTGAACTTTGGGAGACTGGTGAGGACAGCAGGGAAAGAGAGAAGGAAGAAATTCAAACAACAGCAGGAGAGAATGACAGCAAGAATGCTAGGAACAATGTCCACACTCGTATAAAAACAAGAACAAACAATCAAGAAAAAAGAAGACAAACCAAAAACAAAAGAATAAGAAGAGAAAAGAGCTGGGTGTGGTGGCACAGGGCTCTAATTCCAGCACTTGAAAGCCTGAGGTTTGAGGTTCACTGTGAGTTCATAGTGAGTTCAAGGCCAGCCTGAACTATATGCTGAGACCCTCTCTCAAAAGACAAGATAAAAAGCGGAAGTAGAAGAAGAAGATGAAAAAAGAGGAGGAGGAAGAAGGAGGGGGAGGAGAATCAGAAGAAAAGAAGAAAAAATGTCCACTTCCAGGTGTGTCTCTGCTGTCACTGGTAGACAAAGTGGGCAAACGGAGCCTAGATCTGTGTTGATTAATACCTAGCCAACCAGTTGTAGATTGTAGGTGGGGTAGTGGATAATTCCAGCAAAACTTCACCTTTTGTTCCACTGAAGTTTGGGCTGGTTTCTGGCTGTGAGGCTGGAACCTGATTTGTTCAGCCTGCAGCTCTGTGTCTTCCATTGGCTTGAACTCAGCCCCCTGCTTGCTTAAACATGGCTCCTTGACCTCCTGCTCACTTGAACTCAGTTCTGCCTCACTCTGGCTGCTGGATGGAGCTAGCCTGCAGCTTCTCTGAGTTCTGAGCTCAGTTGATCACACTCTAAGATGACTACCAGCCAATCGCTATCTCCAGTGGACATCTGAACCCCAATAACTCACCAGACACTCCAGTCTGCTATGCCCACTGCTCCATTTCACTGGTGCATTTCTCCGTGGAGGGCACTGGGGTCACTGGTAGTCACTAGGCACTGCAGGTTCGAGCTACTACTCCCACACAATGAGTCAGGGTTCAGGGAGAAAGTGCTGCTTGCCACCTCCTTCTTTTGCATGAGGTCTCTCTCTTCACTCTCCCCATGGGCTTCAATTCCTGCTTCATATCCTTGCTGCATCCCAGGAACCCACTTCTCTTCTTCTCTTCCTCATGTTGCTATAATCCAGTGTCTGGACACTAAAGCTCAGAGAGGCTTTCTCTGCTCTTCACTCTCTGCCATCTTTCCAGGAGTCTTGACCTACATAATAGCTTTCTGAATACATCTTTCTTTAAATTTTTATTTATATTACATAATATATAATTTATGTTCTTCAGCCTATAATGACTTTTTTCGTACTAAAATTAAATTTAGGACTGCATTTGCCAGGCAGGCACTTGTGCCACTGAGCTATATCCTTAGCCCACTCTATAATGATTTCTACAGGAAAAATTTTTATAAGGAAAACATCTTATTCACTATTTTGATTGACAGTTTTGCTAGGTATAGAATTCTAAGTTTATAGCTACTTAATCTGACCACTTAGGTAACTTTTAGATCTTACTGTTTAATTTGCCTCTTGCCTCTATTTTTGCTGCTTAGAACTATGATTTTTATTAGAATTTCTGTCCTTATAAATAGCTATTTTTCTACTTGGTACCTAATAGGACTTTTTCTTCATCTTTTCATATTTTGATCTGTCACTGGAATGTAATTATGACTTGTTTTTCTTCTCTGCTGGTTTATTTTGCTACACACTTTGTATGACCTTTCAATTTGAAGATTAATTTCTTTCTTCAGTTTTAAACATCGTTAACATTCATTATGTTGATTAATGAGCCACCAGTTTCACCAAAGAAAATCTGTTTCTGACATGTAGACTGGAATTAAACTAGAAATAGCCAAGACAATCTTATCAAAAAATAAAGTTGGAGGACTTACACAACCAGATTTTAAGTCCTATTACAACATTACAATAAATAAGTCTGCAAAGTATTTGTGCAGCAATAGACAAATAGGTTAATAAAATAAAGCACAACACCCATAAACAGAAGCACCTAAGATTTTCAACAAAGGGACCAGTGATTCTATGTGTAAATGAAATATATTTCAGGAAATGGTGCTGTAGCTCATATGCATCCACATTACAAAGAAATAGGTAAATAACCTATGCATCACATTTATTTGAAATGAGTGTCCAACCTAATTTCAAAGATTAAATAATAAAACTTCTAAAAGAAAAAATACTTTTTATTTTGATAATTGTATAGTGGTTATGTAAGGTACTAAAATTAAGCAGAGGTGGATGAAATGGATATATGAATTCTCTGTCCCATTTTTATAGCTTTTCTGTAACTCTAAAATTATTGTAAGTAAAAGGTTAAAAATATGGCATACCTTTGTAACTTTGGGATTGACAAAGTTTACTTAGAGAATAAACAAAATTGCTAAGAAAATATTGTTATATTTGACTACATTAAAATTAAGGGCTGTTCATCATAAGAAATCATAAGAAAATAAAACAAGCTACAGACTACAGCAGGATATTCACACCATGTGTACCCAGCCAAAGATGCCTATACAGAAGACAAAGAACTCCTACAGGTCAACAAAAGAAATACAGATTAACTGAAAAATTCAGATTGATTTTACAAAAGAGGATATCCAGAAGCCAATATGCAAATGGTTGCTCCAGGATTTGCATCTGAAATGTCCCTCGAGGGCTCATGGGGAAGGCATAATCCCCACGTGGGAAGGGATTCTGACATCCAAGTTTTCATCCTTGGATTACTCTGTTGATAGATTTATGGTTTGATGGTGTCACTGAGAGATGATATAAACTCTAGGAGGTGAGGCCTTCATGTAGGAAGTAGGTCGTGGGAGCGTGCCCTGAAGAGTCTGGCTTGTTCCATTTCTGTTTCCATTGCTGTCTTTGTTTCTTGGCCTCCATAAGGCAAGCACCCTCTTCCTCCCCATGCTCTACTACCATGATGTTCACCTCCCCTCAAAGTACTGGAATCAGAAGGTCATGGACTGAAAAACATGAACACTATGAGTTAAAGTCAGTTTTCCTCCTTTAAGTTGCTCTTCTCAGGCATTTTGTTAAGAATGTGGAAAGCTGACTAACAACCACAGCACGAGGGCCATTATTCATCACCATGGAAACGTGATTCAAGCCACAAGGAGATACTACTCACTGCATACCCGCTGGCAGGGCTCACATCAGAAAGGCTGACAGTGCTGGGCAGCATGTGGAGGAGGGAGAACCCTCAAAAGTAGATAAGGGAAACTTCAATTAGAATAATGCTTTGGGAAACTGTTTGGCGATTCCCTATAATCCAAAAGTCACTTTCCTGTGCACATTTCCTCTGGTCTGCTTCTGTGAAAGGTATGTACGAGAATATTCATGGCAACTGTATTCACAAAAGATAAACTTTATCAACCACAGAGTGATTTGTTCCTGTAACAGAAAGATACACAGCAATAACCTGCTTTCATCCACAATGGGAAAAGTTAGGAGTCCCTCCCAGAGGAGGGCGTGGGATGGGTGGGTGGGAAGGGCCACCCAGGAATCTCCTGGAGATTGGGAATGATGGAACTTTTGGGCTGAGTAATCAGTAAATGTGTCTGCATGTATAAAACTTCATTGACATAAGGGAAGTTATAGAAAGGAAAGGGAAAAAGGAGGAAAAAAATATTTGAATGAATAATGGCTGAAAATATAACAAGTTTAGTGGAAAGTAGTCTCCACATGTAAGAAGTTTAATGAAGTCGGAGTAGACTCAGAGATCCACAACTAGATAGATGATAATCAAATCACACCTAAATAACCAATGGGCCAAGGAGAAATCTCAAGGGAAATTAGAAGGTGCTTCAAGGAAAACAAAAACAAAAACCACAACATGCCAAATCTTACGGTTTCAGGAGAAGTAGTGCTCAGAGGGAAATTTACACCTATAAATGTCTATCTTAAAAAATTTTTTAAAACCTCAAATCAATACTCCCACCTCTCACCTAAGGAAGTAGAAAAAGAAGAGGAAACCAAACCCAAAGCAAGAACAAGGAAGTAAATAATAAAGATTAGAGAGAAGATAAATAAAATAAAAAATGGAGAAACAGTAAAGAAAATCAATGAAACCAGGACTTGATTTTTTTAAACTACAAAATTGACAAAACTTCAGCTAGTCTGCTCAAGAAAAGAGAAAAACACACACTACTCAGAAATAACCTATTATATATTTTATGAGTAGCCAGAGGAGAAGTGCTTGAAGGCTCTAACCACAAAACAATAAGGAGTAGAAGCATTAATTACATCGATTTGCCAAGTGTGGAGGTGCACACCTATAATCCCAGCACTTGGGAGACTGATGCAGGAGGATTGCTACAAGTTTCTTTTTTTTTTTTTTCTTTTTGAGGCAGGTCTTGCTAGGCAGTTCAGGCTGGCCTTGAGCTCACTTTGTAGCTCAGGCTGGTCTCGAGCTCACCATGATCCTCCTGCCTCAGCCTCCCAAGTGCTGGGTTTATAGGCGTGCGCCACCACGCCCAGCTACTGCGAGTTCTAGGCCAGCCTGGGCCACGCAGTGAGTCCAAGGCTAGTCTCAACTACATAATGAGACCCTCTCTCAAAAAAACCCCCCAAAATTACATGGATTTAATCTTTATATATTGTATATGTGTAATGAAATATCATACTACAGCCCTAAATATATAGTTAAAATAATATTTAAAATTATAAATATTCAAATTAAAATTCAATATCAGAAAAACTTCAAATTACTAAAATTAAGAATAGAGGGCACATTACTACCAATTTTATGAAAATAAAAAGGATTATAAAGAATTATATGTAAACAACTGTATACCAACAAATTATATAATCTAGATTAAACACATTAATTCCTAGAAAGACACAAACCTACCCAAACTGCCTACAATATCAACAGAAAATCTGAATAGACTTTCAGAATAAAGATATTGAATCAGAGGCCCATACCTTCCCAACAGAGAAAACCTAGGACCAGATAGCTTCACTGGTGAATTCTGCTAAATGTTCAAATCCCCACAAATTCTTTCAAAAACAGAAGAGAAGGGATTAATTCTAAATGTTCTTTATGAGACCAGCATTACCCTGATACCAAAACCAAAGATCACAAGGAAACTGTAGATCAATGTCCCATGTGAAAATCCCCACCATGATGCTGGCAGTTGGGGTCCAGCAACACACACACAGAATCACATGTCAAACTGAGTAGAATTTGTCCCAGACATGCAAAGGCGGCTCAATGCTTGGCAATCAACAATATAGTCATGATAGAATAAAGGACAGCTGGGTGTGGCGACTTAGGCTTGTGATTGCCTGTGATGCAACAACCAAGCACTAATATCAAAATGACACCCAAGATTTGGAGACAGATTAATTTACATCAACAGGCACTGATCAGATCTTTCCCAGAATATCAGACCCTGATATCTGCATTTGTGAGGCTGAAGCAGGAGGATCATCATTCACTGTGTAGAGGCCACCCCGCACTACACAGTGAATTCAAGTCTGGCCTGCGCTGAGGAGTGAGATCTTGTCTCCAAAAAGAAAAAAAAAACCCCAAAAATAAAGGACCAAAACCAGGATCATTTCAATAGAGGCAGAAAAAATCCAGTTCCCTTTCACAATTAAAACATTTAACTATCTAGGAATACAATGGACCCTCAAGTTACAGTTGACTTAACATAGGAACAACTTGGGTTATGATCGGAATTTTCACTTTAACTTCTAACCAAAATCTTGAGTTATTGCAGCAGAAAATGTTACCCCTAGCCAGGATACTTCAGATATTTCTTAGTTGCCCCAGTAATAGTTCCTGTCCCAGATCTTGTTGCTCCTGTCTCTTAGAAATGGTTAGTCACTGTGATGCATAGCTGGTCACTATGATGCACATTGTATGAACCAGTCCCCAACTGACAAGCCATTCTTCCTCTGTTCTTCCTGCTTATGTATCCCGTATAAGCCCTAGACCACAAGAGCTCAGGGCCTGATATTCTGGGAGTGATTCCGATCAGTGCCTGTTGATGTAAACTAATCTGCCTCCAAATCCTGGGTGTCATTTTGGTGTTTCTGCTTGCTGTTGCATCATGACCTGAACACCAGCTTCCTGTGCTTGCAGATGATCTCAAATACAAATTTAACCCTTCTGGAAGGAACATTACAACATCCTTTCCTGTATGGGATTAACTGAGAAATCCTGGGCCAGTGTCTCTCTGAGAACAACACTAAGATCTGCCTGTGTACAGGAGAGAGACTTTGATGGCCATGTAGAGGAGCCTGAGCCTTCAGTTGACAACTTGAGTTACAACCAGCCCTCGGGAACAAATCGAGTTTGTAAGTCAAAGGTCCACTGCACAAGGGAAGTTTCTCACCCTAATAAAGGTCATCATCTACACCCCCCCCAAAGCCTCTTAGTAAAGCCATAGTTAATGGTGAAAGGAAATTTCCTCCTGAAATAAAGTGGAAGGCAAGGAGGCTTACTCTCATTAATTCTGGTCAACATTTTACTGAAGAGGGTGCCAGGGAAATCAGGTAAGAAGAAATGAAAGACATCCAGGTTGGAAGCAAAAACTCAAACTATCTTATTTGCAGGTAACATTATGTACATGAGCAATTCTATGGAACACACACACACACACACACACACACACACACACACACACACCTAGTAGAGCTGATAAATGATTTCAATGAGATTGTAGGATATAAGTCAATATATTTAAAATATATTGTATTTCTAAATGTGAGCAGTAAATAATGAAATGCAAAATTTAAAAATCCATATACAATGACATAAAAAAGAATGAGATATTTAAGGATAGATTTAACAAGAGAAGCATATGATGTCACTGAAAACTACAAAATATCATTGCAAGAAGTGAAAGAAGATAAAAATAAATAGAAAGACTTCTCATGTTCACAGATATAAGAATTAATGTTGTTAAGATGAATACTCATACTGATCTACAGATTCAGTGTAATCTCTATCAAATCCCAGCTGGGTTTTTGCATAAATTAACAAACTAATCCTAAAATTCATATGGAAATGCAGGAGTTGCAGAATACACAAAATAATCTTGAAAAGTTAGAGGACTTTCTTCTCAATTTCAAAACTTATCATAAAGCTACAAACCCAGACTATGCTTTTCTGGCTTAAGAAAGACAGGTAGATGAAGAGGATAGAATTGCAAACCCAGGAATCAATCCATACATTTATGGTCAATTTACAGTTAGACAAGAGTTTCAGAACCATTCAACAGAGAAAATATAATCTTTTCAACAAACGGTACCAGACCAACCAAATGTCACCGTGCAGGAGAACAAAGTCAGACCTGGACACCAGGCATTCCTGTACTCTGATAAGGAACCCGTTAAGAAAGGAATCTGGAGATCAGTGCCATTCTCAGTAGCTTCAGAAAAATGAAACAGGATACCCAGTTTCCATTTAACAAGGAAGGCAGAGGACCTCCACAGGGGGAGTTATAGAACATTGAAGAGAGTAATTGAAGCAGATGCCAGAAGGTAGAAAGACCTTGCTTGTTCTTGGATGGGAAAAACACATAGTGTGAAAATGGCCACATCCAAAAGTGATCTACAGATTCAATGTTATCCCTATTAAAATACTAACAGAGTCTTCACAGAACTAGAAAAGAATCCTAAAATTCATAGGGAATCAGAAAAGACCAAGAATAAAGAAAGCAATCCTTAGAACAAGCCTGGGGCATCACATTACCAGATTTTGAGTCATACTACAGAGCCGTAACGGCAAAGCAACACGGTGCTGGAGCGAAAACAGACGTAGCATAGTAGAACATGACAGAAGCAACCGCAGCAAACTCACATGCCCACAACCATCTGATTTTGGACAAAGGGGCCGAAAACACACTGTGGAGAAGATAGCGTCTTTAACGAATGGTGCTGGGAAAACTGGGTATCCGCACGTGGAAGATTCAAACTAGATTCTCCTCTCTCACCCTGTACTAAAATCAAATCAAAATGGATCAAAAATCTAGGTATAAAAACAGAAACTTTGAAACTACTGGAAGATACCTTACAGGAAACTCTTAAAACTGTAGGTATGTGCAAAAAGGCAAGGTGTGAAAATCAAGGTATGTTAAATACATTCACCAATTTCCCCAAATGAGCCTCACCCTCTTGTGCGACTAAAATGCACTAATAAAAGGGGGGGGGGGGTGAAAAGGTCTCCACACAAAATAGAACCAAAGTCCTATTCCTAATTCAAAAGCATAGGAAATAATCTCAAGAAACAAGTATGATTATAGCAAATTAAAAATACTCTGCAAAAAAAAGAGGAAACAAAAAAAATGAAGCGACAACCCACAGAATGGAAGAAAACCTTTGCTAGCTACTCCTCTAATAGAGGATTTCTATCTAGGGTGTACGAATGACTCAGAAAATTAATCTCAAAAAACCCCACCCAAAAAAACCCAACCAGAAACTGGGCAAATGAACTGAAGAGACACTTCGCAAAAGAAGAAGTACTGTACAAGTAGCTAATAAGTATATGAAGAAAGTGTTCGTTATCTTTAGCCACTAGGGAAAAGCAAATCACAACGACTTGGAGACTCCATCTTGCCCAGTCAGAACCGCCATCATCAAGAGGCAGCAAATCATAAACGCTGGAGAGGACGCGAGGGAAAAGGGCGCCTCCTACCGTTGGTAGGAGTGTAAACTAGTACAGCCAAGAGGGAAATCAGCGTGGAGATTCCTCACCAAGCTCCACAGAGAATGAATGAAACTGGAGACCATCATGTGAAACAAATAAGCCAGAGTCAGAAAGCAAATGCTGCATGATTTCTCTTATGTGAGAACTCTAAAAAACTAGTAAATACATTAGTAAAGGAGAGATGACAGGAAACGAGGAGGTAGATATTTTGCCTCGGGAAAGAGGACCAGGAGGAGGGGAAGGGAGAGGTGCTAATGGAATTGAAAATGACCAAGGTGTGTTCCGTGCATTTACCGGTCTCCCAAAGCGAGCCCCCATCTTGCATTATTAAAATGCACTAATAAAAAAAAGAAATGAAATGAAGGCTTGAGCGCACACACAGTCTCTCCCATGGCTATCCGTAGCAGAACTGGGTTAAGAAATAACCCGAACATCAATCACTGAGTGAACAGACAGACGCTATGTATCCGCACAATAGAACACCAGGTGCCGTATCAGTGGGTGAAATCAGATCCATGCTACGACACAGACCAACCCTGAAAATACTGTGCTGAGTGGGAGAAGCCACGTGTCTTACTTTTCTCATTGCTAAAACAAAATACCCAACACCCAAAGTGAAAGGAGAAAAGGTTTATTTATCTCGCAGCTTGCAGAGGTTTTTCCATCATTAGCTGGCTCCGAAGCAGGGTGGCTTCACAGAGGGGAACAGTTCGTGGCTGGCAGAAGGTAGCAAAGCAACAGGGAATGACCGCAGCTCTTTCTATCCCTTATGTCTTATCTAGGCTGCTCAGGGCAGGGAGCACTCTCACCCTTCATCCTAGCGCCTGGATCCTTAGCGCTGCACCATGCATCATCCCAGGGTCACACATTCTAGATCCAGCCACCTCTGAAAAAGCGTGCCTATGACTGCATGAGGCTTTAGCGAGACATCGAGACACAAGTCATGCAGTTATATGGAATGTCCACAACAGGCCAATCTAGAGCAGCAGAAGAGTCTGAGAGGGGAGGAGAAGGAAGACAGCGTGCTCTGAGGTATGTTTGTTTTTAACTATGAAAATGTTCTGGAATTAAATTGTGGTAAAACTGCGCAAGCTTGTGAATCTGTAAAAACCACTCAAGTGTATACTTTACAGGATAAATTTTATGGTAAGTGAATTATACATAAATAAAAATATTCATTGAGCTGTTTTGTACACTTAAGATTAATGCACTTTATTTTATACACACCATTCTTCAGTAGAAGGTAAAAAGGGAAATATATGTAGATTAATCTAAATTAAAACGATCACAAATGTGTATCTTATTCTTTAACAAAAACAAAAAGAGCCAAAATGCATACCAATCCACCATCATGCATCATTATTGATTAATCCGAGCTTTTTTTAAAAAAAGCTATAAAATCTATTCAAAGGATAGTTTTATAAGCCTGAATATGGAATACAGTAATATTGGATAATATTGTAGAGTTGATGGTTTTTGCTGCTGAAATAATGGTATGTGTGAAAGTAAGGGAACATCCTTATTCTTTGGCAATGCCTTGTGGAGTGCCGTGAAATCTCTAATATATCTCTAATTTATTTTTCAGCGGCTTAGCAGAATATATGGGTGTGGAGGGAGGGGAGAGGGAGGAAGAGGAAGCAAACACGGCAAAACGTCCATGCCTGTGGGATTTAAACGAGTGTGGAATTCTCCCAGCCAGCCCCACGAAGGTCCTGTGGGGCTGTGGGCTCGGCTGGATCCCAGCTTGAACTCTGGGGGAGTCTCCACCTTGGTTGTGTTTGATGTCCCCACAGCTTCTAGAGGGTTCCCAGGGAGGACTTCACACCTTCTGGGCCAGCACAGCTGGTCTCCTACCTGGCCACTGTGACACCAGGTGGACACACCTGAGCACCTTTTCCCTGTGGTACATCTTGCCTAGGAACGCTGCCCCTGTAGCCCCTCACCAGTGGCTTAGCTGTTCCCTGAAGATCTGTCCACCTCCTTCCATTCAGACATGCTAAAGTCCTCTTCCCTGGGTCTGAAGGCAACTTCCCGCCACCGCACCCTCCTGCCAAAGCCCTGTGGCCCCACCCTCCACCCTCTGCATGGTGCCCCTCCTCCACCACACCCTTGAAGCAGAGGCCATTCCTTCCACTTCACTCAGATGCCAGAAGGCTGAGGCTCCTCGCAGGCTGCGTTCAGTCTCTACGTATGGGTGGCTCAGCACTAGACAGAGCAGGCAGTAAGGGTGCGGGGCCACAGCAAGGAAAGGTGTTGGAGGTCAGGGAGGTCAGACATGGGGATCAACGCTGGAGACAGAGCCCCACCCAGAGATGCCACCCAGTGGGGGTACCCGGTGTCTGTCCCGGGGCAGACGCCCAAGGAGACAGGAATCACGGGCAGAAGCTAGGTTGGGCAGCTGGACAGTGTGGAGTTCTTATTCACTAGCAAATACGAAAAGACTAACCAAGGACAGACATGTGGCTTCCATCAGGCAGCCTGGGGAAGCAGCTCACCCCGAGTGGCACTCTATACACTGTGGGAATAAAGCATTCTTCTGTGCCGCTGGGGGGAGATGAGGAGCTTGGAGGTCGGCATGGCAAGAGCCGTCACGGTGAAAGTTCTCATGCTCTGACCTCAGACTCAAGAAGTGGAGTTATAAGGATGCTGGGACCACACATGGCTTAAATCCCAGCACGCTGAGAGACTGAGGCGGGAGGGTATTGAGTTCAAGCCAGTCTGTGCAACTTAATGAAACCATCTCAAAATGCAAAATAAAAATGGGGCTGGGATATAGCTCAGTGCCAATGCCCTGGGTTCAGTCCCTAGTACCACAAACAAAAAGAAGTGGGGTGCAGTGGGAATGGTGGCCTAACCGATCCCCAGAAGAGGTGGCAGGGCAGTGGGCCCTCCGTCCAGGGCAGACCGACCCTCTGAGCCCACCACACAGGACCCCTAACCTGACCTCTCCAGACAAAAATCTGCTTGTCCCCTTCAAACGCCGGGTTCTCCTGTGTCCCTTTGGCGCTGTGGCCAGAGGTAGGGTCTTGGAAAGGCCAGTACAGGGAGGGGCCGCCTGAGGACACTCTGCCCCTCAGCAGTAGTGGCTACCACTCTGCCCGACAATAATGACACTCTCACCTAGAAAGGAGGTGCTGGGGTTCACCCCACAGGGGCTGGGGAGGGTAAGGACTCGTCCCGGGAGGACTCCGAAGGGCAAACAGGATGGGCAGCAAGGTCAGGGGGTCACCTCCCGAGACTCAGGCCGGAAGCTGGGTGGGTTGATTCGGCCCTCTGTTTACCCCACAAAGGACAAACTGTTGGGCTGGGTGCTGGCCGGGGAAGGGCAGGGGTCAGAAAGGAGTGAGAGCAGGGCCCCTGGTGACAGAGTGGATGGGCAGCGGGGGCTCTCGGGCGGAGTGGAGCCTGGCTTCCAAGGGACAGTGTGGTTGGCATGAAGCTGGGAGAGACGACAAGGCCCTGTCTTGCCTTGCTTTGGGAGTGGAGGTAGCAGAGGTGGAGTCTCCCTGCCCTGTCCACCCTGGGGCCCTCTCTCCTTGTTCCTGTCCCCATTTCAGAGAGGGTGACACCTTGAGCCCTGGCCCCACTCTCCACACATGGGCATGTGGGAAAGCTGATGTGATGTCTGGATCCATAGCTGTGTTACTGGGACCTTTTGTCCTTCCTTGACTGTCATTCTGCTCCACCTGCCCTTTCCTGAGGGACACATTATTGCGTCCCCCTGTGTTTCTGGTGGGTTTTCGTTTACATACGCAGAGGCTGCGTCTCAAGTTGGTGTGAGCAATGTACTCTTGGTGGAAGGTGCCTTTTATCAAAATTGAGGATGCTGCCTTGTCATTTTTAATAGACCCTCAACTATATTTCCACGTATAGTTTTGCTCTACTTTTCTCTTTGTTAACATCTGTTTGTTGCACTTTTTTCTACTATTGTCATTTCCCTGTTTCTCTCCTGTTACATTTTGGGTGTCTTTTGTCAATAAGGTGTAGCTGGCTTCTGTTTTAATCCAGTGTAAGAGTCTTTTAATAAGTGAGTATAATCCTTTCAGATTTATTTTTTCCTTTTCTTTTTGTTTACTGTGCTTGTGTCTGTGTGCTTCTTTTTCTGGCCTCCTGACACGTTGGATCGCTTCGCGCCATTTCACTTTCCCTCTCCACTTCTTTAAAAGCTATGCTTTTTATTTCTGCTCGGTAGCAGCTACCCATAAATTGTTAACGCATGCCTATATTTTAAATTCTAGCGTGCATAACATCAGTTTTTTTTTCCTTCTGAAACACAGAGCCCCAGAAGCCTCTTCTTAGGGGAGCTCAGCGGCCCCTTGGAGCCACCCACAGAAATTCTGCTTCCCCTGCGCCAGCAAGGTCTTGCCTTTCTGTTCACTGGCTCACATCTGATCACATCGCAAAGATCTCTGGAGCCCTCATCATTTCCATGTAATCTGTTCGAGAGACAGCTGTGTAGACCGATCCACCTTTTTGGCTTGATTTGTTTTCATGTTGAACTTTACTGCTGTGCACACGGAGGCCTGTGTGTGTCACGTTTTCTTGGCGGACTCTCCCCTTCCCAGTCCAGGTCTGCCCTTCACTGCCGTGCGTGGTGCCCGGATGGACACTGACCTCGGTGCTTTTCCAGACTGCTGCCCTGGGCCCCAGAGTCCAGCGGCAGGGTGCTGAGCTCAGTCCCTGTTCCCACACCTCACTCCCTGCTGTCATCACAGCCAGCTCTCCCACTGTTGCCGCCTGTCCCCAGCTGTCACTGGTCCCTGGGGACCTGCTTTCATTAATCTCTGTCCTCTCCACCCTCCCAGCATCTCTGTCCAGGCTGTGACTGCTTCTTTCTTTTAACTCTTTGTCTTGCAGCTGCTGGGGACGGTGCCCCGGTGCCCCGTGCTTGCTAGGTGAGCGCTCTACAGCCCAGCTTCACCCTCAGTTGGGTTTTGACTCTTTAAAATGGTATTTCTTTTTGCCTTGAATTCTATTTTATCCTATGCTCATGTAATACCCTCTTTCTTTTAATATTTCCCTGTCAATCAATCTTTATCCTTTCATAGATTTACTTAATCCATTCACATTTGCCACTTTTAATTGAGTGAGTCAATACCATTATTATCTCTCAGTGGAGACGAGTTTCTTGGCATTATTTTATCCCGCTCAGCAATTCTTACATATCCCTGGACTATTTTAATCAATGCTCTGTAAACTCAATACCTTTAACGTGTGTCTCTGTCGGTCGCTGTCTGTGGCCCTCCACGGCCTCCCCTGGATTCGTCGTGATGACTGGAGTACCTTCTGTGCTTATTTTTTCCAGGGAGGTGTTTGAGGATGATTAGACTGTTTGGGGGTATGCCGATAGCTGAGGATTTCTGCGCCTCCTTATCAGTCTCTGTTGACAGTGCAGCTAGCTGGAGAACTCGAGATCCAGCGTTACTTTGCCCAGCAGGTTGGAGATACTGTTTCGTTATCTTCTAGCCTTCACTTGTACAGATTTCATCTGAATCTCATTGTGTGTATCCAGCGGTGTTTTTTGCTGGTAACTAAGGGCCGATTCTTTTTTCCTTGGTGTAATGAAATCTTATCACAGTGTGTGTCCACTCACTTTGACTTATGGCGACTTTCTTTTTCATACACTGTGTTGTTTCAACTTGAAGGTTAATTTATTTCTCCCATTTTAGAGGTCCTTGGTCTTATTTTTTAAAAAATCCTTCTTCCTTTTTTAGTCTTGCTTTTTTCATTCGGGAGTCACTACTCATAGGTACACTGAAGTTTCCCTGACGTGTCAGCATCGCCTACCTTTCATGCTTTCCATCCATGTGTTCTTTCATGCTGCATTGTTCTGTTCCACAATGTCCCAATCTATTAATCTTTTACATGAAATGCTATATATTTCACTTCCACAAACCCTCTTCCGTTCCTTTTCATAACCCGCTGGCTCTGCTTTATGGGTGAAGCGGTAGTCTTTATTGCTCTGAGAGTGTTAGGGAGAGAGATTAAATGATAGCTTCTGGAGATTCCTGAAGTCCGAGTGTTAACTCTTCCTCAGTCAGGGGTTGTTCCCCCATCGAGGCCACCTCTGGTGTCTACACACCTGCCCACCCCATGTGCACTCACCGATCTGCAAAACCCTCTCCCCCGCCCAGCCAGCAGCCTTTTCTTCATATGATCCAATACACTGTGTACTGGGAGGACTTCTTGGGCTCAGGTCCCCAGGGAGTCTTTTCGTATCTTCAAGTGGAATGGTTTCTTTTCCAAAGAAAAATGTTCAGTATTTCCATTATTGGTGTGGATGTAGCATAGAAAGAATTTTAGCACAGGTCATGGCTCTCCAGAAAAGTACAATTAATAGGAGATATTAATAGGAAATATTAGATGGCTAGATAAATAGATAGAGTTGTTCTGGAAATCGGATCACACAATTCCAAGAGCTCTGAGGTCCCACCGTATGCTGTCAACAAGCAGCAGAACTAGGAAGGCAGTGGTGTCATTCAGAATCCAAAAGGCTGAGGACCTGGAATACTGCTGCCCAAGAGCAGGAGGCAGATGCTGCAGCTCTTGGGGGAGAAGGAGGAGGAGGAGGAGGGAAGGAGGGAGGAGGAGAGGGAGAGAGTGAGTTTTGTTCTATCTGTGCTCTCTATGGATCAGATGGCGCTGCCCGCACTGGTGAGAGGGCATTTTACTTAAACCGCTACTCAAATGCCGAGCTCTCCCAGAGACGCCCCGACAGACACATCCAGAGACGACACCTCCCGAGCCATCTGGGCCACCCTTAACCTGTCAAGTCAACATCTGAAATTAAACACCTCAAGGTGACTCCAGCCTGTGGTGGTCCATTTTCCTGAACTGCCGTAGGACCCTCTTCTGCTTTTCCTTTTCTTTGTGGAAACCGTGGAAGATTTTGTTCTTGTTGGAAACTTTCTGTTGTGAGCATAAGCAGAATGTCTATGGCATTGTTATCACGTATTCAGTTCTCTCAGAGTCAGTGCTCGGGAAGAGAAGAAATGGAAGCTGGAAGGGATGGAGAAATTTCACAGCCAGAGGCGGCATTTGTGCCAGTCTAACATTGGCTGACTCCATCAATAGGTTACAGCTATAATAGCATAGAGTAAAACAGAGTCACTGCAAAAATCATTTTCAAGAATCAGAAACAGCTAGAGGTACAGCTCAGCGCCAAAATAGTAACAGTAGCAACAACAGCAATGATAATACATGACGGAATGATAAATCAGTCACACACAGAAGCGAACTCCGGAACTGAAGAGGCCAGTTGGTGTTGTTCAGCTGGGCGCTGACAGCTGCCTCCCTCAGCCACTGGACCTGTCTGGCATTGGAAAGGGTGTGTCTCTCACTGGGTGGCTCTGCCACCAAGGCCACCACAAGAGGGCTATCATCTGAACACTACCTGCTAACCGAAGTCCTGAGTCCTTCCATAGGGTGGGCCATGAGGGGCATGTCTCCGTGTCTGTCACGGCTTTCTAAGTGATGCTTGTATCTCTAGGAAAGCTATTTGCTGTGTGTATTTATCTTCCATACAGCGGCCTACAGAAGCCCCTTAAGTATAATTAATTTTCTATTTATTGAGGGGGATGTAAGTGCACCCAAATTAACTAATGATAAATGTACCTGTTTACCACCCTTCTGCCTCCTGTTTTGGGTTCTTGTACTATTGCATTAGCCAGAACTTACCTGCAACATAAATGATCCTGAAACAGTCATAACTGAGGGCCGTGTGTTGCTCTTGGCCACCCATGAGAACCCTGTGTGAAATTAGCCATGGCCCCGAAATGTCTTTTCCTTTCCTGTCAAAGAAAACTCTCCAAACCACAAAGAGCACAGTAAATGGAGACTGGCAGCAAGGGGAGCAGATGCCTAGCGAATGGCATAGCCTTGTTCTCCTGCTACTTAGCTGATTACCATATGCTTGTGGCAAATGGAAATTTTCCTTAGTGGCCTCCCTTCCAGCCTCTCTCCAGCACACAGACACACAGACACACAGACACACAGACACACACACACACACACACACACACACACACGTGTGTGGGCGCGCATCCTGGTACCTGGGACCAGCTCCTTTTAGCTCAAATTGTGCATGCAGCCATCTGGTCTAGAACTCCTCCTGGGCTGATGTCCTGAAACCCAAGGCACTCCAGCCCCTACAACCTGACCTTCTCCCTACCCCGGTCCTGCTGACATCTCCAGGTAGGGGCTGAGAAGATGGGAGGAGTCACTGTGCTGGGTGTGGTTTTCCCCGAGGAAACCATCCAAGGATCAGATGTCCCAAGTCAGACTGGTTCTCCCTGGCTATGAGCCCACATGGGCCACTCCTGCCTGACTGGTGATAGCCCAAGGACAAGGCGGAGCAAAGCAGGAACCACTCCACCATGGCCCAACCTGGCCAGGCAGAGCCTGCAAGATGGCAGAAGGAGATGTGCACTCAGAGCCTCTTCTCTCCTCCACTCTCTTGTCCTCTTTCAGAAGGACCTTGTGTCGCCACGCACCTTCCCTGAGTCCAACCGTGTCTCCCATAGCACCATGCTCGTTGATGGTGTTTGCTTCCCACTCCGGGCCTTGCAGGGCCTCCTAGAAATGTCTTGAGGCTCTGCCCTTTGTGGAGTGCAGATCCAGCATCAAACCAGGCCTTGCCTCCGGAGGATGCAGACCTCCTCTCCTCTCCACTTCCTCTCTCACAAGGAAGCCTCGCTTCTGCCTAGCCTGTCTGTCACACCTCTTAATGCCCCTTTTCAACAGAGGGAGAATAGGCATCAGGCCCAGAGCCTTGGCAGGCCAGAGTAGCTGGCAGGAACCTGGTGTTTGGGTTCACAGCTGCCTTCTATGGATGGCAAATGGCACTGGATTTCCAGATTTTTTGTTGAGATCTACAGATACATTTGCGTAGGTTTTCAGAAGGGAGCTGAATTGGGAGAATATACGAGATAAAGAATAGCCCGTGTAACATGAGCCACTGTAAGAGACACACAGGATGAAAGCTCAGGGCCCTATTTACAGAGCAAAGTCAGGCTAGACCCAGGTTACCACCACCTTCGCCAGTTGTCAGTGTAGTACCCCACATCCTTTGCATGCCCCTCTGTGCCAGGCAGTATGAGCCCTCCCTTGGGATTTCCCAGTTTCAGGCCTCTACCTGGCCAGCTCTCCTGTCAGGGCCCATCTGGCAGGCCAGGTTGGAGGCCAAGGCTGGCAGGCTGTGGTAGGGGCAGTCCTGCTGTATGTTCTGATGGGGCGTTCTGATAGTACAGTTTCTACCATGTGTTTGGTCAGAGCGCAGCCTCACCTGCTTCTCTTGTCCCTGTGCAGCTCTGTGGGACAGTGAGCCACACTGGGCTGAATGCACACATGTAGGTACTGAGCACATTTGAGCAGGCTCAAATTGTGGGTCGGGGCATCGCTGTGTTCATGTGGAATGTGCTGAGCTCCAAAAACCCGGCTCAAAGAGGCTGAAACCAATGGAGTTTATTGGTGGTGTCTTGGTTACTTTTTTCTCGTTGCTGAGACAAAATACCCAACACCCAAAATGAAGGAAAGAGAGGTTTATTTAGCTTACAGTTTGTGGGGGTTTCAGTCCATACTTGGCTGCTTCTGAGGCAGAGTGGCCCATGGCAGAAGGCAAACTGTTCATGGCGGCAGCACACAGCAAAAACCACAAGAGCAAAAGGGGAGAATCGCCGCAAGCAGCCTCTTTCCTTCCCTTACATTGTAAACAGGCTGCCCCCACCCAGGGGGCAGGCAGCTCTCACAAGATCTCCATGCCTTCCTCTTCCACAGGCTCAGGATGTGTACAAAGTAAGCACCCCGGCTTCCTGCTGAATCACTCAGGCAAACCTCCAGACTCCCCAAGTTGACACAATGTATCAACCATAACAGCTGGTCCTCACACGGAACCCAGGGATCTGGCTCTGTCTGTCTGCCTTAGCCAGCTTTGGTACTCACACTTGACTCAAGCAGTGCCTTCAACTTGAAGAAGGTATGTGGGGAGGGCTTGACTTCTCTGGCCCTGTAGAACCTGAGTACATCCCATTGGCTGATCAGGGCCCCATGGCCACCCAAAGTTATAAGGCACCTGGAAATGGGCTTGGGCTTGGGCTCAGTGGCTGCTCTTCCTCTAAATAACCAGGGAAGAGAAGGGAATAGACACTGAGCAGTCACTGATGCCACCCACCTGGCACCCAATTTGCAGAGAAAAAGCTGGGCTTGAGGGAAGAGAAGGACCTCACCAGGCAGCGGGGCTCCCACTGTATCCGCCTGGCAGTTTTCTAGTAGATCTGTTTTGCCTTTGCTCTCTAGAGTCCAAAAAGTTCGAGAAGGAAGAATTCATATCACAGGGTTCACTCATCCTCCCTGCAAACCTGCTGGCCAGCACCTGTGTCAGCGCTTGTGCTGGGCCCTGGAGACAGGGGAAAGAGGCAGAGTGCACTGGGCAGGGCTGCCCCATGTCCAGCAATGTGTCCATCACGGCGCAGGTGCCAGGTGCACAGGGACTGAGTGGCAGCTGAGCGTGTTGTCAAAGCACAGGCTGCTGAGACAGGGCACCAGGGAGGAGGATGTCCCAGCATCAGGTACAGAGGTGCTGTGGACCTCCTGGCCCTGGCTCTCTCTATGTTAACTCACTTGATGCCCCAAACAGCCCTGTGCTCTGGGGACTATTCCCACCCTTCTAGGTGTGGTTGGAGAAACTAGCGCACAGACAGCTTAAGAGCTGGGTCTGGGGTACACCACTGAGCAGTCTGAACCAAGGCTGCCAAGCGTGCCGCTAACCACTGCCCCATCCTGCATGGCCTTCCTGAGCAGCAGAGGGGGCAAGGCAGTGAGCTGCACCGCCCTGCCTTGCACGTCCTGAGCAGTACGCAAGCAGATGGGCATCCATTGGGGACACTGAGTTCTGGGTAGGAAAATGGTCAGGATGGGCCCTGAGTGGCCTCAGAACCCAGGGGGTGTCTGGTCCTGGTCGTACGGTTCACCTACAGTGTTCCCATGGCCCGGGTGTCCAGCCTCTGGCCAACACGCAGGGTGATGTTTTACATCTTAATTAAACGGAGAGGAGGTAATTGATGTGCAGCCTGCTGGCGGCTGCAGCTTCCTGGCTCCCGCCCCGATGACTCATGAGCAGCGGCCCCAGATGCTGAGTGTGGGCTAATAGATTTGCAACGCTGATCACTGCTCCAGACCCACTTACCGGGGCTCTGGGAAGCCTCTCACCACCCTGGGAGTGAAATTGAATTGCTTTTCATTTTGAGCTAGCAGCGTCCCATAAATCCCTCACACATCAGCCCCCGCAGAGTCGCCGCTAGCAAGGGCCTCCTATGCTGCTGCAGATGTCAGCAGGGCAGCGGTGGGGCAGAATGGGGCACCTGGGTATCTGAGGCCTGCATGTGGCATTGGTGCAAGGCCGCCCAACCATGGAGCACAGGAAGCCATCCAAGAGCCATAGCCTCTACCTCCTAGGGTCACCTTGGGCCTCTACTTCCCTGCTGAAAATTAGGCGAGGTGACACAACCCACTGTCAGGACAAGGAGAGACTGAGGGTGGGCAGAGAAGCCCATGTCTGTCAGGAGCGGCTAAAACCAGCAGGAGCTGGAGCCCGGGTAGGAGGCTGACCAGGAGGGGAACAGGAAGTGCAGAGTTTCCGGACACAGCAGAAAAAGGGGCCCCTGTGTCTGCACCACAGTGGGCCAGGCTGAATCTGCCTCAGGGCACTTCGGGGGGCCGGCACCCTCTGTGCTCCTTAGAGGGAACATGCTCGGTTCCCTTGGCTGTGTCCCTTGAGTGCCTTCTCTCCTCCTGAAGGTTCTAGTGTCGCCCGAACCCCAAGCCACCTTACCCCCCTTGCTCTCTCCCCTCCCCATCCGCAGCCTCATGCTCCCCTCCCTCTGCTTCTCCGGGTCCCCAGCCCTTAGCCCAGCACTCCAGGAAAGCTCCCTTCCCATGGTGCAACCCACAGAAGTCCCCACAGAGGGCTGTTGCAGTCTCTCGTCTCCCTGCTGGCTGTCACCCTTCTTACAGGACCCTGTGCCCCAGCCTGCTGTGTCCTCCACCCACCCATCCACAGCGGGCCTTGGAGAGAGGTCAGCATGGCCACTGGGGTCCCTTAACAGCACTGGGGTCCTCAGCCTTGGAGCCAGAAAGTGGGAGCTCTGTAGGGGTGATGCCTGCTTGGGCACAGGTGCCACCCCTTTTCTGGCTGCGAGGGCTGCACTGGTTGGCAGGGCAGGGCCAGGACTCCTAGGGCCATGTGGCACGTGAACTGGGCTCTGAGGGGCAGCTGCCCAGCTCCGGTGCCTTCAGGCTCCACTGCAACCCTACACAGAGGCTGAAGGTCACAGGTGCTGGTGCTTCCTCGATGCTGTGGGGCTGATGCACTCCTGTGTGTATTTGTGTGTGTGTGTGTGTGTGTGTGTGTGTGTGTGTGTGTATTTTGAGTTCTGGAGTGCTCAGCCCAGCATGGCCAAAATGCTTCCCAAGCAGCTCTTCCTCCCTCTCTCAAGTGTCAGGGCTTCATCCTCACCTGGCCCTGGTCCCTGCCACTGTGTTCTCTCCAGACTTTTCCCACTGTAATGCTCCTGCACACCTTGCCGTGTGCCTCCAGAGACCTGGAAGTCGTGTTCTCCATGGCCCTAGCTGGACAAGCGGCTCTGGCTCCACCCCATGACCCCTTGCCTCTGCCCTGCAGCTCCACACTGTTGTCCAGGAGGGACACCGAGCCCACCCCCACCCTGCCTGTGGCCAGCCATGCCGATCGCATGAGCCTGCAGTACTCTTTGGCAGAGTGCCTGGTGCTCAGGCCTGTGAGCAAGGTGATCTCATCCCCAGGCAATAACCATGGAAACGGCCACGAGCAGAGCTGTGATGGCTTGCACAGGGACAAGGTGTTTCCATGGCCTCACCCTGCTGGTACCAGCCCCCAGGCTCTGCAGGCTGGTGGGGACCCATATCTGGGTCCTGCCAAAAGGGATGACAATTAACCCCATCCTGGAGGAGAGGCCCTAGTTCTCCCAAGGTCAAGCTACAGGCCCTACCACCCCAAGGACGTTTTAAATCCCAGAGCACAAGCAGGCACAGTACATGTATGAAGTTCAGGCATTTCTGCTGGTTGGCAGTCTCATGCTTGCACGGGGCCTCAGAGAGGGAGAGGGACATTGTGCACCACATACAGCTGGCAGCAACACAGAAATTCATGTCCTCTCCCTCCCTCCACATCAAGGGCACTGGGGGAGGCACAGGGAGGCAAAGGGCTAGGTGTGGATGCCAGGATCATCAGAGATCAGGGCAGAGTCTAGAGCAACTGCAAGTAAAGCAGTGTGTGTTTGCACACAAAAATAGAGACTAGGCTGGAGAGGACCCAGAGTCCCATCAGCTATGTGAGGAGTGAATCATTCACAAATAATAGTGATGGAAAAAATAACTTCCAAATGTTGCAGAGATATCTGGAGAGAAGTTTTGAAAAGAAAAAGAGAAACAGAACCTCTACTTCACTGCACAGGCTCAGCTAAACTTAAGAAGCCCAATGCCAGTGAACCCAGAGGAGACACAAGTGACACTTGGGCAGATACTTGGAAGTGTTAACATCTGTCTTGGCACTGAAAATTTGAAAAATTAAACAAGACCTACAGTTAAGAATATAAAACATGAAAAATCTCTGGACATTAGTGAAAAAGGAAACATCTGTATGGAAAGGGCTGAGGGTCAACATCATCTGCCGATGACAACGTTTTCCCAAACAAAAGATCCCACAGGTAAATGTGCACGGGCCAGGAGACCCCGTAGCCAGTGCTAACCAGGTGCAGACAGTCCACACCCCGCGCTTGCAATCAAGGAGCCGGTAGCAAAAGACAATGGCAATTTCACACCTCCTGAATTAGTGAAAGTTGGAAATGGAACAAGCGCCAGCAGCGCTGCCCTGTGACTGACAAGCAGCCGGACGGCGCATGTCCAGAGCCAGGAAAGAAGCGTGCAAACTCCTGGATGCGGTAATCCCACCCCAGGGAATTCGTCCTCAGGAAACAATGCAAAAGCAGGGACAGAAAAGGAATATATTGGTGGAAGCACTTTTCAGCGTTTTATTATGGAAAATGTCAACTCACACAAAAGTAGAGCGAGTAGAATAATGAAGCAGCGCACCAGCCCCCCGCTCCGGGAGTTATCAGCTCACGACCAGTATCACTGCACCCCACACGCACATTGTAGTTTTTAAAGCATTTTTAGAGCACATCCCACACACCATCGGATCATTTTATCATAAATATTTCAATTCGTGTCTCTCATAGATAAGGAGTTTTAAAAAAACCTAATCTTGAGATCATCTCATCCAACAAAATTAATAATTCTTTAATATCTTTTAATTCTCAGCCCATGTTTCAATGCTCCCAGATGTCTTTAGCTCTCTTCTTAGCATTGGTTTGTGGGAATCAGAATGCAAATAAGGTTGATGTGCTGCATTTGGTTGCTGTGTTTCTTTTAAGTCTCCTTTATCCCATAATAGCTTCCCCTTCCTCTCTTTTTCCTTAATTGAAACGTTTTAAAATAATGTCCGCATGCCCAGTGCCAGGCACCACTTAGGCAGCGTATGGTACCTTGGCCTGGGGTGCCCCAGTGCCCCTGCTGCCCCTGGCAGTAGGTGCTAAATAGAAGCTGGAGCAGCTGGCTGTCAGCTGCCCTGGATCTGTTCCTGCCCAGCCTGGCTGCCTGCTTGCCCAGCCTGCTACCCGCAGTGCCTTGGCTCCTGGACTTGGCTGCACCCCACCACCCTCCCTTGAACCTGGCAGCCCAGCTGTGGTGAGCTCTCTCATGGCATGTGAGACCTGGCCCCGAGTCTGGACTTTGCCCAGCCAGCTGGTTAGACTAAACAGCTGCAGGGGGACCCACCATGTTCCCTCTCTCAGTCCACCATCAGAAACCCCCAGCAAGATCCCGGGCCACACGGAAGCCTCTCAGTGGGGCGTTGGTAAAGATCACTGCCTTGGGGGCTGGGGGTATAGCTCAGTGGCATAAGCGCTTGCCTGGCAAGTGCAAGGTCCTGAGTTCGATCCCCGGTACCGGAAAAAAAAAAAAAAAAAAGATCACTGCCTGCCCACAGCCAGCCCTGACCACCGGGTACATTGTGTGTGTAGCGGAGGAAGATGGAAACACCCACTGAGCACATAAATCCAAAGGTGGGTCCTAGAAAGAGGCAATTGCGTTAGAGGGGGAGAGTGTGGGGTAGCTGGTTTCTTCTCCTGCAATGCTTTTTAATGTAGCTGTAACTGTAGCAATATCTTTTTAATCCAGAGAACAACTCATTCATCCCCTTGCCATCCTTTGATTCTCAGCTGAATCCAGCTGTTAGAGAAGGGGATTGGCTATTGCCACTCACTAGTTGCCATGGGAACCCTCTCCCACCAGAGAAACACACAGGTGGGTATGTGAGGTGGTGTGGACCCAACCCCACCCGCATGGCTTCCTCTGTCAGTTCTCTTCCAGCTCACAAAACCAAAGGAGGTAGCTGATCAGCAGACGGAGGAGGCGCTGTCCCCTGCCATGTGAACACAGGGCAGAGCATCTTGATCACAACGAGTGTTCTGCAACACAGGTCTCATTATTACCCAGGCAGGGAGAGCCCAACAACAGGTCAGGAGGTGACTGTCATCAGAGGTTGTTTCTCACTGCTTCCAAGAAGGGGGGGACATGGTGGCACACAGGGTCGCAGGAGGAGGTACCAGGGCAAAGCAGAAGGCAGGGGCACTAGGTGAGGGCCCTTAATGTGGCTTCCACAGGAAACAGACTGAGGACTGGCCAGGCCAGAGAGTCCAGTGCTGGGATTGCAAGTGTGAGTTTCACCCTAGGAGGGGCAGCCTGCACACAGTTTAAGGGAGGGAAAGAGGCTTGTCCTCTGCTGCTCCTTCTTGCTCTTACTGCTTTTGCTGTTTTCTGCCGCCACCATGAACGCTTGCCCTCTGCCATGTGCCACCCTGCCTTGGAGCCAGACGAGTATGGACTGAAACCTCCACAAACTCTGAGCTGAATAAACCTTTCTGTCCTTAATTTTAAGCGTAGGGTATTTTGACCCAGCAAAGAGAGAAAAATAACCAAGACAGGTGCTTAGGGATGTGGGCTCTGGGGAGCCCCAGATGTCAGAGAATCTGAAAATAAAAGGTTTAGTTAAGACAGTGAACCTTGGAGCCTTTCCAAACATTTTCCCTCCTCCTTGTCCACCTATTCAGGCACCATGTTCTGTTGGTACTGCCTCTCGCACCTCTCTGCTCTGCTTCTGCCACCAGCCTGTGCCCAGCCCCCCCAGTGTCCCCTAATGAGCTGTTGTTGCCACCCATCCTCTTCTCCATCCATCTCTGGGGCAGATGGATGAGTCCTGTCCCACGTGCCCCCCTCTGGGTGGCCCCGGGGCAGCCTCTAGAAAACAGAGTCTGTGTCTGCAACTGCCTGTGTCCAGGGGGACCCTGCAACCCTGTAACCCACAGAGCACAGCTAGAGTGACCTACACCAGTTTGGACACAGCCTTAGCTAGACAGATGACTTCCCCTTCTGACTCCCCAAATGCACCAGAAGCAGGGCCCTCAACACCATGGGGAGCCCAGAAGAGCTCCCCTGTGAGCCCTCCCCAAACCCCAAGCCCCTATGCTGGGAACAAGGCAAAGCCCCTAGCATTGGACTACTTTGCTCCACAGTGGTACATAACCAGACAACCACCCAAGAGCCAGTGACAGCTTTCAAAAATGGGAACCTGACAATGTTACTCTCCCGGTTCAAGTTCTTCGAGGGCTTCTTATAAACCCAAACCTCTGAGCACAAGCTGCAGGGCTCTAGACCCCCTGCCCCTGCCCACTCCTGCATTATCACCCCCTGCCACTCCATCCTGGGCACAGCAGTTCCTGCTTGAGTTCCTCCTGGGCATAACCCTCCCCTTCTGCCCACCCCTAGTTGGTACTCAGATGTGACCTCTTCCATCTCACTCCCATTTGGGTGGTTGTAAAGTTTAGAAACCAACCAAGCAGAAAGTGGCAGCCGTTGGAAGGTGTGGGGAAACCAGAACGCTGTGTGCCATTGGTGGGAAGGTAAAATGCTGCCTCCATGGTGGGAAAAGATATGGTGGCTCCTCAAAGACTTAAATAGGATAATCCTGCCACCTAGACATTCTACTTGTAAGAACATTGTGAGAAGAATTGAACGCAAGGACTTGAAGAGGTCATTGCATACCCGCACTCATGGCAGCCTCATTCATGGGTAATGAAAGGTGGAAACCACCTTAATGTCCAACCACAGATCAGTGGTGATAAGCAAAATGTGGTCTATGCATCAGTGGAATATTATGCACCCTAGAAGAGGAAAGGGGTTCTGATACTCACTACAGCATGCATGAATCTTCCATGCCCACTGTCTCAGGACCAGTCCTTCTTGCCAGTCCTTCATAACTGTTTGTGGAGCATCTGTTCTAGGCCAGGCACTGACCAGGCAGCTACCCTGGGAGCAGACTTTCCTCAGAGGAAGGCAGGTGGCAGGAAAGCCTTGAGGTCACCAGCAGATTCTACTGAAAGAGGCTGTGATATGCCAGTGACTTCTGAGCCCTGCTGTATATCCTTTCTGATTTTCACAGCCTGTGCAAAGGTAAGCTGCTGGATCTCCCTGTGCCTCAGTATCCCCAGGGAGGATACTGTGCCTGGGGATAAGGGCATAGGGAGAGGGCATGGTTCTTCCTGTGGCACCAGTGGACCATGAAAAGAGATGGTGTCGTGGAATCTGTAGGCTGCTGGTGGATGCAAACAAGTCAGTCTGTCTCCTCTTCTTTCTCCTGTAGGATTTGACTTGAACCAAACAGGATCCTGTGTCACGTGGATGCCCACAGGCTAGAGCGGACCCTATCCCCTCACATCTGCCCCACAGGGTTGGGCCACACTCTCCTGCCTCAAGCCCACAACAAGGGAGAAGGGTGGTTGACTGGAAGGCTGGACAGGGTGGCCAAAGCCATCAGGCTAGGCTGGGTAGGGCAGGAGGGAAAGAGACTCCTGGGGTGGGGGTTGGACTGAGAGCCAGGGCACACAAAACTCCTTCTGTCCCAGTTTGTGCTGAAATTGAGGAACCAAGTCAGAGCTAAAGCACTGGCATCTATAAGAGCTATCAAGAGGTGATGAACAAGAAATAAGATCATGTGGGCGCCAGGGTGGGTTAGGGTGGTGACCCAGAGAGACCCTAACAGCACAGGGTGGCCTTTCTGGTGGGTGAGGTGGCAAGAGGTCAAGGAGAGAGAGACCCTCTGCCACCACCACATGCACAAGCACCCCCTGAATGTGCCACCCAGCTCAGGGTCACCAATCCTCTGAGAGATAGGGGACGGCAGTGGAATGGAGCAGGTGATTCACAAGTCACCTGACAGTGTGAATTTTACTTGCTTTACTTGGACAAAATACAGAAGATTAATACTTAAACATTTTAAGAAATCATATGAATAGGAAGGACTTTGGGGGATGCGGTACTTGGGATTGAATGGCGAGAGCACTGGGCTATATCCACAGTCCTTTTTATTTTGATTTTGAGATGAAGTCTTGCTAAGTTGCCTAGCCTGGCCTTAAACCTGGCCAGCATCCTCCCGTCTCAGCCTCCCGAGTAGCTAGGATTACAAGCATGGGCCACCACACCTGGCTGGCTTGAAAGCACTTTGTTCAAAAGTTCATGTCACATTTTACATTGTTTAACCTGAGAAACCTCAGGGTCTAGAGGTAATGAGGAAAAGGACCCTGAGTGACTGGCCCATGGCCACAGAGTGGGAAGGGACAGAAGGAGGCTTGGGCCTGGTGCCCCTCCTCAGTCCTGGAATGCTGAGGCCATCCTGATCCTGAAGCAGGGCCAGCACTTCCAACCCTGAGATGTCAGCTCAAGGGCCAGGATCTCTGGGTCTCATCCACATTGTGCCTGAGTACGTAGAGCAGTGTTGAAGTGTAACACAGTAGCTGAGTGGCAGGTCACCCTCAAGAGTCCTGCTGAGTCTGAGCAAGGCTCCCTCCTATGACAGAGCAAGTGCAGACCCCACCACCTCACAGCAAGCACCCTGTCCCCCAACTGCGCCCACACCTGCCACTGGAAGCTCACGAATTCCTGCTGTAACCACAGGCTGTCTTCCCAGGGTTTTGTTTGCAAAGCCTTGTTCTTCCTAGGGAGACAGGTGTGTCTGTAGATCAGGGTTCCCTTCCCTTGTGCCCACTGCCAGACACAGGCCAGGGCTCCGAATCAGCTCAATGGCAGTGGGGGCATCCTTGAGGGCTCTGGCCACTCCACATGTCTGAGGCGGGGGCTGCAGAGCTGGGGCCAACCCCAAACGTCCGTCCCCGCCTGGCTGCGAGACTGGGCACCAGGGAGCCTTGTTCAGCACTGCAGAGCGGACAGCTCCGTAGCCACCACCATCCCTTCCCTGCGCTTCAAGGATGGGACACAAGCCCCAGGAATCCAAGCCGTGTCCTGTTCACTCCCCAACATGCTTCTCTCCAATGGCAACATAGTTCACTAGAAGTTCCATTTAAAAAATAAAATGAATACATGAGGTTAATTTAAAAGCGTAATTAACATGAAAGTTATACATGAGCTATTCCACTTCGTTTAAACTACATCTTCAAACGCTGGTGAGTATTTATTTTGCTCTTAGGGTGCGTCTCAGTTTGAAGGAGCCATGTTCTAACTGCACCTGATGATCTATCAGGGAACAAAGCCAAGTCTCTTGGACCCGAGATCCTAGTGGGGAGGCAGAGTGCGCCCACGGAGGTGTAGACTCTGGTGTAGATGGGGATTGGAGATAATGTGTGCACATCAGGAAGGAAAACAGACTGGAGGCGCTGGGCAGTGAGAGGGGCCAGATGAGGCGGCCTTGGGGTGGGGATCTGCAGGGTACAAAACTGTCTGGAGAGGACACTCCAGACAGGAACCAGCAGGTGCCACAGCTCTGAGTCTTAGCCACCTTTGTCCCTGAGACATGATGCCAGACTCTTGTGGCTTAAAGGAGCAGAGGTTTGTTGTGGCTCCTGCTCAGCCCTTGGCGAGCCAGCTCCAAGGCAGGGAGGGATGGCAGAGGGGCCCGGCAGAGGAGAGCTGCTCACAGCACAGCACGCAGGAAGCAGAGAAGGGAGTGTGTGGGAGAGAGGTAAACCCTTGCGGGCCACACCCTCAGGGATCCTGCTTCCAACCTGCCCCCGCCTGCTGACAGCAAGTCTGCTATGAGCCCATAATCCAGTTGCCTCTCAAAGTGCAAGAGCATAGGTGGTTGGGAAGGGTGCACCTAGACAGAGACCGTAACACAGTGCAATGCACACTGCGGCCAGCAGAGCTGGCACAGAGCAGGCAGGAGATGCTGCAGAAGAGGAGCTGCGTGGTCCTTCAGCAGCCGCGCTGAGCATGGGGCAACCCCGGCCAGACAGGGCTCGGCACTCCCGCTCCGCCTCAGGTGACCACCCTGGAGGTTCTCGCCAGAGGAGTGGCACGGTCATGACAGGCACTGGGGCTGCAAGTGGGGCATGGAGCGGAGGGCAGCAGGCAGAGCAGGGGACCTAGAAAGAGACACTGCAGGGCTCGGCGGGGTAGTGCTGCAGCCAGACTGGGCAGGGTTGCCCAGGAGGGGGTGGGCTAGCTGGGGGCATTTATTTCTCTTTTCTTTACTTTTTATCTTTTGTGTGGTGCCAAGGATTGAACCCAGGGAATCATGCATGCTGAACAACCCAGGTCAGGTGCTTGAGGGTGGTCAAGGTGCTTCCTGTGGTCTGGATGCAGCAGGTGTATGAAAGAGCAAACCAAAGTGTGACCCCCAGGTTTTCAGCCCAGGCTGAAAAAGGAGGGAGCGGGCTTGGGCAGGGAGGGTGCCCCACCAGGAGCTCAGTGTGGGCTACAGACCCAAACAGTCATGGACACAGAGTTCTGGAGGGGAGGACGAGGTGTTGCAGAGAGCCTCTGGAAGCTGCCAGCTGAGACTCTTCCCCTCACCAGGCTGGAAGCGCTTGCCCTTCATGACCCTCCTGTCTCAGCAGCTGCTTATGGAATGCTCCTAGAATGTCAAGGCCCTCACAGAGGTTCCCTACAGCAAGGCTGGCCCTGATGGAGTTGGTCAGCAGAGGTCCGTGCTGGCCACACTTTCTGAAGGTGGACAGAAAGTCCACCCTCCAAGGAGTGGGGCTGCCAGTACTGACCTGGGCCAGGGCAGTGACCTGGACAGGAATGAGTCCAGTATGCAGGTGGGGATACGGACACAGGCCCAGCAACACAAGCAGTCGCTCAGGGTGCGGCCCTTTCTGAGTGGGGCCCTGCTTCATGGCAAGGAGCAGCCAGCACTGGGCCTGGTACAGGGAGGCATGGATGAACCCTGTGTGATCGCATGAGAGGAAAGTTGTGTCTGTGTTTGTATGCGCGTGTGTGTTTGACAGATATAAAGCCCTTAAGAGCGAACCCACTGTACAGGAAGTCAAGCCACAGTATAACCATGAATATCACGGATGCAGGATGGTGCCAGGTGCTCGGTGCTCCCCTTGTTCCCATTTTCCAGATGAGGACACCGAGGTGGGCAAGGTGAGAGTACTGTCCAAGGCCTGGCACTGCCAGGCTGCCTGCACAGGGTTCAGGGAGCCAGCACAAAGCCCTGCATTTGTCCCCAGGTGACCCTCCAAGAGGTCTTGGAGCTGCCACCCAGCCACGGATTCTTCCAGAGATGCTCTCTGTGTGGGGCAGAACCACACAGCTTTTGCTTTGGGTTTTGCCTCACATAAGGAAGACAGAGCATTCACTCATTTGCAGCAATCTGTCTCTCGCCTCCCCTTCCTTTTCTTTTTCTTCCCTTCCCTTTCTTCCTTCTTTTTCTTCTTCTCCTTCTTCTGTTTATGATGTTGGAGATTGTACCCAGAGCCTCCCCGTAAAGCTCATTTCTAGCCCTTTCTTTAAAATGTTGAGAAAGAATCTCTCACTAAATCACTAAATTTCCCAGGCTGGGTTCAAACTTTTGATCATCCTGCCTCAGCCTCCCAGAGTGTTGTCTCTTGCTTCTTTGACCAGCATGCACCAACCTCACTTCATGAGCTAGAAACAGGTTGGGACAGTGAGGGTCCCGGCTGCGGTGGCAGAGCAGGCTGTGCCCGTGAGGCTCTGGAGCCTGGATCTCTTCCCTTCTTCTCTCCCTGAGGCAGAGCATCCAGAGGGACCTGGCCTCGACGCCCAGCCCAGCCCCCACCCCTGCCCATTCTTCCCTTTTAGGACATTAAGCACAAAAGTGTTAAAAGGGATTGTTCAGGCTGGTTAATTAGCTTGGAAGAGGCCTCCACGGCAGCCCAGGTCACGGCTATCCACCTCTCTTTATTAGCCGAACTGATGGAGACAGCAGGGCCCAGATGGGAATAAATTGAATCCAATGTCGAGGAGGCTCTTGCTCGAGCTGTTAACAGGAGAGAGAGCTCATACTTCACCCGAGGGCCTCAGAATGCCCCTTGCCTTCTGCCAGCCACTCCCAGATGCCAGCTCCATGTGTGTCCCCAGGAGAGGGCCCCCCGGAGCCAATGGTGGCTGAAGGGCAGAAAAGTGTGACCTCGGAGAAGGGGCTTCCCAAAGCCTCTGCTCCAGCAGCCTGGACAGGGCTTGGCGCATGTCTACACCAAGCCTCTTGTGGGAATCACCCCCATGGTGATTACAAATTTGAAGACAGTTGTCCCCACCCCCAGCTGGGCTACAGCCACATCCGTCTTCTCCCTGATCCTGCCTCAGGACATTGGTCCCAGATTCTGCCCTGCCCGGTCCTCCTTGCTCCTCAGAGCTCTCTGTCACCCCTCTCACCTCCTCCTCAGTGAACCGCCCCCTGGACCTCCCCGCTCACCCAGCAGCAGACACTCCACCCCCCCAACTCCATCCTGCCTCCCTCTGGGCCAGTCTCATTGTCCTCAGGTGTCAGTGGCAGGGGGCTGGGGGGGCAGAGATGTCCACTCAGGTCTCAGAATTGTGGGTTGCAGAGGGGTCTCCTGAGCGCCTGCCACGCGGCTGTAACTCACTAACCCACGGGGAAGATGAGAGAGTGTTATTGACCCTGTGCGCGCAGAGACAGGTGAGTAGGCACTCAGCCAGGGGAGGCGACAGTTTAGCTAGACTGTCACCTTGAGTGGCTCTGGGATCCCCCACGGGGTGGGGGGAGCACACTTCTAGGGTGTCTGGGCGGGTCTTGGGGTTGAGGCCTTGGTGTCTGTGATGGCCCCTCACCCCTTCCTGCCTGGCTCTGTTTCCTGCTCTGCGTCCTGGCCTCAGTGAGGTGAGCAACTGCCCTCTGCCACGCCCTCTCACCATGATGCTCCTGCCTGGGAGCAGCGGACCAGGGACCGAATCCCCCGGCCGTGAGCCCACAGCCTTCCCCCTCCCTCCCCTAGGTTATGGGTGCTGGGCATTTGTTCCAGCAACAGGAAAGCTGACTAAGGCTACAGTCTGTTAGACCCCAGGTGCCAGAACCCAGAGTCAGCCCCTGAGCCCTGCCCCTCCCCAGGCCTGGGCAGTGGGAGGCAGGTGAGAGCTGCCAAGTGGGGTTTACTCACAGGGCGCCTGGGGATGTGGAAACTTGTGGGAGATCCTGGAAGCCTGCAAAGGGGTGAGCTGAGGAGTCCTGTGCCCAGGGGGAGAACCTGGTGAGTCTCCATGACCCACAGTGGGGAATCTGTGTCTCTTGAGAACTCAACTCTCTTCCTTATCCCACTTCCTTTTACCATACTCTGACCCTCCAATCCTTTTCTGTCACCAGAAGCCATCATGGTCTTTTACACGCTGTTCCCTCAGACTGTGTTGTCTTCCCCTTGCCTGTGGTGAACTTCTATTAAACCTACAAGACCCAACTCTGGGTGCCCACCCCAGCCCTCCTTCCCTGAAGATGAAGTCTGCCTTCCAGGGTTGAGGCTTAAAATGCTGGATACTCACAACTTCCCATCCTCCCTGGAAGCAGACAGGGGCGTGGATGATCCTGAGGGGTAGATGGGGGCTTTCTGGGGAAGGTTTTTCTTCCTAATGAAAAAGAGCCTCATGAGAGGAAATCACCCCTGGGTAGACACGTGTAACCGTAGTGCTGACTGTGGTGCTGAATACCAGATGACTGCAGTTGTTGACCTTGTGACCACAAAGTATGTCCCTGACACAGAGCACGGGGAGTGGCTTGGTCCCGCCTATTCACTCCCACCCTTTGGGGGGAAAATGGTGTGAGCTTGAAAGGCTATACTTCTAGGTCCCTGCAACCTCAGCAACCACCAGAACCCCAGGGTGAGGCGAGGCTGGAGGAGCTGTTGGGAGCAGGGAGGGAGCCCCCGTGCAGCCCTGACTGTGGACCCCTCCACCCCCCCCAACACCTGCCCAGGTGAAATGGGGCAGTCCCACCAGGGACCCTAGACCCTCTCCAGGGAGCACACAATGCTGCCCTCAGTACGGGGCCAGCGGGGCTCACTGCCCACACAGTCACCCACTGGAGGGATTCCATCTGTTACTGAGAACCATTTCCTCAGGAGAGTTTATGAGCCACTGGGGAAGCCTGGGACAAAGGCCCGATGTTCTTTGTCTTCCCATTAGTTTCCCACAGGCAGCAGCCAGGCCTGGAGGGTGCAGGAGCCCCGAGCTGCCTGCTCTGGGCCCCGAGCACCGCCTTTCTGTGCCAGCATTGTGTCCTGGCTGATGGGTGGGCAGAGGTGGCCCCAAGGAGAGGCCCTGCCAGGCTGCGGGGCTGAGGAGGTGGGCACAAGTGTCCCTCCCACCCTGTGACACCACTCAGGACTCCTTGTGTCCTCCGGGTTGCTCTGATCCCATCAGTCCATCGGCATGTGTCACCACTCCCACCCCATGTTAGGACCTGGGAAGGGATGGGCACTGGGGACAGGGTGGGCCTCAGCTAGGCCCCGCTAGGGTCTCAATGTCCATTGGCAGGGCTACAGGAGCACCATGGCTGGCCATGCCCCACCCAGCCCCTGAAGGCCCAGCATTATGTGGCCCAGAAATGATCTGGTCAAGGTACCTACCAGAGCCACCCCACAAGCCATTACACATCCACATCTGGACAAGGAACAAAGAAAGAAAGTGACCTCTCCTAACCACAGGCATCCATGCACACACACACCACTGAACACATTTCCCCTGTGGCACACAGGTCAGCGGTGCATCTTAGGGACAATATCCAGGGATAGTTGCTGCACAGAGGAGGACACAGGTCTGACTCCATTCACACGAGGCTCTAAAACCCCAGCAAACCAGGCGGTGATGGTTCCTGCTGCCACCCAAGCAGGGCTGTAGAGGAGGGGGTGGTCAGCTCATCCTCAAGGGTCCTGCAGGGTAGGTGCAGCAGTAGGGCCAGTGGGGACTGACAGGAATCGCTTTCTTGTCCATACAAGTTGCTTGGGGTTCTTTAACCTGTGCACAGCACAGCTTTGGCTGGGAGATGGGCAGCAGCACCGGAATACTCTTTACTCTCTGTTAATTGGTTCTGGGAGGCGGGACAAGTTCCAGAAACAGAGTCTGCCCAGGGGTTGTTCTGGCTGGAAAAGGTAGCCAGTGATGAGAACCAAATGTACAACCAAATTTACACATCTAAATGGGTCAGGTACCAATCTCAATGTGTTTCAAAGCGGTTGAGCACAGAGATATGGCTGCATTCTACAACAAAGTTTGCAGATAAGAAGAAAGCTTGAAAGCTAAGGGAGGTTTGAGGAAGGGCATGAATGGCACTGGGGAGAGGGGGTGACAGAGACACGCCCGAGAGCAGGAAATGGACCTCACTGCACTCTCTGTCCCTTGCACATTCCCACCACTCCTGTGCACAGTTCTGTTGCCACCACAAGCCAGGAGGCCCAGGGTCTCAGCCAGGCTGGTCCTGTGTCTGATTACAGACTATAGATCCTGCTAGGGCCCTGGGAAAGCCAGCTGGTCACTTGTCCTAGGCTGGCTGGCAACGTCCACTCCAGGGCCCTGGTCAGGGACAGTTCAGCTGATGGCCAGCATCAGCCCCCAGACACGGAATGAGAGACTTCCAGAGACTTCAGTCCCGACCCGCCTCAGACCACAGCAGTGCAGCAGAGGCTGAGGACCACAGCTGAAACTCGTGTCCTCTTCACTCATCCGTATGGTGGGCCCTGGCCCTCAGGGGGGCCTCGGAAGTAATCAGGATTAGAAAAGATTATAAGAACAGGGCCCCAGTGGGACCTGTGTCCCTGTACGAGGAGAGACCTGTGCGCAGCATCTGAGGAACAGCAGGAGGTGGTGTCTGCAAGCTGGGAAGCAGGGCTTTGGCCTTGGCCTTGCAGCCCACAGCTTCTGTCCTAGCCACCAAGTATGGAACATTAGCTCAGAACCCTGTGGTAGCTTCCTGTCACAGTGAGAGAATCCCTGGGGTAAACTTCCGAGGAGGAAAGCAGACTCTGGCTCAGTTTCAGGGGCTGCAGTCCATGGCCTCCCGGCCCACCACTCGGGGACCAGGTTGGAACATAATACCACAGCAGAGCCAAGCTGCTCACCCCATGATCATCAGGAAATGACAGAGGGAAGGGCCCAAGGTACCCTTCAAGGTCACACCCCCAGTGACCTAGTTGCCCTGAGAAGCCCCACCTCCTCATGCTCCCCCACTCCCTCTAACACCACCTGCCCAGGACCGAGCTTCCATACCTGAGTCTTTGGGGACACCAGCTACGCCAGAGGCCACACATGGTGTGACTGTTCAGACAGCCGGGCAATGCTGCTGCCCTCCTGGGCACGTGCGACTGTGTTAATGACTCAGGAGCACATTTATAAACACTGCATGGGCCTCAGTTTCCTCATCTTTGAAAGGAAATACTAACCGTTGCTGCCCCGCAGCTTGGTGGGAAGTTTAAAGTGAGTGGGTGTGTGTAAAATGCTTCTGTGGCATGCAGCCTATAGTACATGCTCAATAAATGATGGATCCTAATCAGGGTGATGAGGGTGGTACAATTGGGAGACTCATGAGCTAAAAGGTTCACGGGGAGAGTTGACCTCACTGCAGGGGGAGCGTGAATGATGGGGTGAGCACGCCGTGTGGACAGCAAAGGGACACCCACGGGACCAGCTCATGGGTGGGAACCTCAGCTGAGAGGGGGCTGTGTGCTCCAGCTGGGCACAGGGGAAAGGAGGGAGGCAGTGGAGCGCTGGCACAAATCATGCCAGGCCTCCTTCACCCAGACCCCTGCCCAAGCCCCCAGGGCATGGGCCTCCCTGGGGCTAGCGCAGCGGAGACTTGGGTAGGACTGGAAGGGGAGACTCCCGGGCACAGGTGGTCCTGGGAAGAGTGGGAGGAGAAGAGATATTTCCAAACCTGCAAGTAATTTACTATGTTTATTAAGTGGTTATTGTAGGTTAAATAACTAACACCGTCTTATTAAAAAATCTTCAGCGATGATAATCACCCAGGTCTTCCGCTTGCTGCCAGCAGCCCACACCGGCCGTCCTGCTGGGAGCCCGTTTCCATAATGAATCGGTGCCCGGGCAGTGTACAGTAAGTGACTCCAGGAGTCCTCGTCTCTATTGGCTCCGACAGCTTTATGCTCCATAAATACTCAGAGATTATTAAAAACATATTTATTTAAGATGAACAGCTCTCCTGAAGATACAAATCTAAGCCGATAAGGCTCATAAGCCCACTTACAATAATCAATGATAGTATTTAAACACACAAGCAGCTTTGCTTAAACTCGAGGCCCTGGCTTGGAGGGGGAAGGCCTTGGGGACACCTGGGGATACCTGGGCTATGGAGGCTCGGCCACAGTTGCGGGTCATCTGTACAGGACAGGCCCAGGGGCCACATGTGACTTGCAACTGTGCATCCTGTGTCCTGCATGAGTGGTCTCATCGCTCGTGGCCTCAGTCTCCCCTTTTGCACTATGAGTGCCCTAAATCTGTTTCAGATTCTGAGAGGAGAGAAAGGCCACCCTGCAAGGTGGTCCTGGGGTGAAACAGGCCTCAGAGGGGAATCAGCCCTTCAGGGACTTCCTGTCTGCTCACAGAGCTGGGCAGTGTCCTGCCTCACCTCTCCAAACCCATCCCACCCTCCTAACTCAGAGCAGGAGGCTGTGTACCCCAGGAGCACCCTGCATCCTGTGTATACAGACATAGCCCCAGGCAAAGCCATCTCTTCCAGGAAGCTTTCCTTGACCTTCCTCCTCTTTCTCACTGCAGCTCATCCCCAGGCTTTGGAAGGGGCTATGTGGTTTTCTCCTTGTGCTCCTTTCTCTTCTGGGCTGGAGCAATAGGAGCAACTGCCACTCTGGTATCTTGTGGGTTCACCCTGCGCCCCAGCACCACCCCAGGAAGGGAAGGGGCAAATCAGAGTTTACCACTCACCGTGTCAATGCTGGGCCCGGGTGCCAGGCGTGTGAAACAGCAGCTTCAGGCACGGGGCTGGGAGTATTTTTGGAGCTGAGTTCTGTCTCTAAGCCTTGCTTTCTCCCTCCCTGTCTCTTGTCTCCTCTCTCTGAATGGCTGTGGCTTTGCAGGACGGGCTAATAGTTATCTGGGTGAGTTGGCCCTCAGTGTTTTCAAAACAACCTTTGCTATTCAAACAGTTTTCTCCTATATACATTTTACCTAACTTTATTAGGGTCATGCTTAGAGCCCCGACATTGCGAAGCGATTGTTCTGTGCCAGTGTGTGCCCCTGCGGGCACCGTGGCCTTGTGTGCACTGCTCCGTTGGTAGCCAGTGACTTCCAGGCCCTGACAGCTTCACTCCCCACCTTTCCCTCTCCCCTTCTGCCTTCCCACCCCCCAGGGGTCTGCTTGTGTTTCCCAGGTACTGCTACCTCACAGTGCCCTCTCCAGTGAGCAGCTCTGGGCTGCTTACCGCCCACCTAAACAGCACCGTGTCGAAGCTTCGCCAAGGCTTCCTCCCCACTGCCTGCAAGATGGCTGTGTGATGTGGCTAGCTGCTGTGGTGATGGTGACGGGTGTCTGCAGAGTGCCACAGCTTACCCAGCCCGGGCCACGAACCTGGCCAAGGCCTCTCCCGCAGGGGTGCTCTAGTGCTTGCTACTGAGCATTGTGTGCAGTGTGCACTCTGCTGCTCTCTCAGCCCCTCCCCCTGCTCCCTCCTGCAGTCCCTGCACGTCACTGCTGAGTGTTACCCCTAAGCCCGTGTCCTCTCAGCTGAGCTGGCCCTAGCCCTGTGCTTTCACCCAGGCCGGAAGTGAGCAGACGTCCAGCCGAGCAGGCAGGACATAGGCTCCACAGCCACTGGCAGGCAGGGATGGGCTGGAAGGACAAAAGAGCGACCACAGAGATATGGGCCGTCACACAGGGACTCTGGGGGCAGCACAGAGCCTTGGCATTGAGAGGATTCCAGATCACAAAGCTGCATTTGTCACTTCTCCCTGTGGGTTCCACACGTAATTCCAATGTCATCGTGCCCCTCAGTGCACCCTCCTGCCCTGGACCCTCACCCTCATATGTGATCTGTGAGGAGAGACAGGAAATGACTCCAGTTTCTACCCTTCTTTCTACCCATGATCTCTGCAATGTGCTTTTGCAGCCCCTCCCATCAAAAAGCAGGGCCTATTCCCCCGCCTCTGTAGCTAACAGAACACACTACAAACAGCATTGCACGTACCAATCTCATTCTTGTGTCCTGGGACCAGAGTGTGTGGAAACCTAGGATACCCTGCTGGAAGGTAGAGACCCCATAAGAATGGTCCCCATCCCAGCTGAGACCCCAGCTATGAGAGTCAGTCTAGGAAGTACAGCTGAACCCATCTGGTCCAAATTGCCAACAACAGAATGATGAGCTACATGAATGGCAGTTGTGTATGACATGAAGCTTTGCGGTGTTTTGTTATGCAGCAACACTAGCTGATACAGCCTCTAGCTTCTCTGTTTCTTGGCTTCAGAACTACAGATTCTTCTTTAATTGACAAGCCCTTAATCCATCTCTCCTTTTCCCCCCAGACCAAAGGTGCTCCCTTTCCTGGGCCAGCGAAGGTCAGTCAGCTACTGCTGAGCAGACCTAGGATTAAATTGCCCTCCTGATGGCTGCCTGAATGCTTCCTGAACAGCAACACCCTCATGACTGATTTGCCCTGAGTTCCCCAAGATCAAGGGCTTTTCTTGGTCACCTCTGCTGCTCCGGAAACAAGGTCAGGATGGGCTGGATGTGCAGTGGCCCTCAAGGAATGTTTCTTAAAGAAGCAAACGGTACACCAAGGACAGAGGATGGTTCTGAGCAGGTGCTCTGGGGCCAGCTGCATGGGGACAGCTAGCTGTTGGGAAGGATCTATGTCTCAGAATTGCCAGACACAAGAAGATAACTGATCCCAGAGTCTTGGTTTCCTTATCTGTAAAATGAATATAACAGTCCCTATGTCATAGAGTTGTTGGTAAGGATTAGATAAATGAATACTCAAAACAGTGTGCAAACTGGACACAGCAGCCTGGAATCCCAGTACTCTGGGAGGCTGAGGCAGGAGGATCACAGGATCAAGCCCAGCTTGGGCAATTTGGCAACTTAGAGAAATCATGTCTTAAAAAAATTTTTAAAAGAGACTAGTGACAGCCTCTTAAGGTGAAAGCCCTGGGTTCTACCCCAAATGCCAGGGGTGGGGGGGCAGGGGTACTACATGGCATGCAGACAGTCAGTGCTAACTGCTGGTGTTTAATAAAACTCTTGGTGTGGAGCAGAGGGCCTTGTCTGAGGCACTGAGTCATGGCAGAAGATATATGATTCTTCGTGGTCTGGTTCATCCTCACTCCATGTCCTGGAATCTGGGTTCCTCTCTAATCCAGCCCCAGTCAGGCCTCCACGTCACAGCCCTGTCTCCTGGGAGTGAGCTCAGCTCCTCCTTGTCTGGGGCTGGGTTGGGGCCTGCCATGCCCGCCCCCTCCGCCTGTCAGCTTCTCCCTGACATCCACTCCTTTCCTCCGCGCCTGTTCCCACCTCCTCCCAGGAAATGTCAGCGTGACAACATTGATAAATATTTATAAAGGCAGCCTAGGTGAGAGCTCAAAAACAAGCCAAATAAACGGGCACATTTTAAAACACAGCGCTTGACAGTTGACTTCCCTGAGGGCTCCGTGTGTGAGTGTGCACGTGTGTGCTTCCTCGCACGCGCACGTGCTACCTGGCTCTCGGAACGCCAGCACCTGTGGGTCTTCCTGCCAGGACTGCTGATTTTATACTCAGGGAAACTGAGCCCCAGGATTGCTCAGCTGGACGGTGGCAGGCAGGGCTGTGCCCAGCCTCCTGGAGTGTAGCCTCGGTCTGTCTCTATGTGGCCGCCTATCCATAAACAAAGAGCAGCTGCTAGCAAAGGTATTCACAGGTTTTGTGTTCACCCTGCTTTGCCTGCGGCTCTCACCACAGGTTTTGGAGAGATGGCCAAGGTCTGTTTCACAGCCCAGCCCATCAGCAGGAAGCCAGTCTGGGCAATGCCTGCCTCAGCCTCCTGGCAGGGATTTCCCAAGAAAAGACAGTTCCCAGAAACACTAAGACAGGGATTGGCCTTCTTGTGGGAACTTCGAGCAGTCTGGCCCCTGTGAGGGGTCTGGGGAAAGGACTTTTATCAGAGCCTCAGTTTCCCCATTAGCCCAACCAGGTGACTGGTTCCCTGGTTTCTAAGCCGCCATGCCCCAAGCTCACATCCTTTGTGTCACTTCCCTGATCATCACCAACCCCACAAGAGGGTGAAGTTCTTCCCATTCTACATGGCATTTGTATAAAACCACAGAACCCCCACCCATGGCCCAGCCCAAGACCACCCCCCAATGGCCCGCAGAGAGGCTGGGCAGGGAAAGGGGTCACCTATGGCTGGAAGAGTCTGGCAGAGTGTGCCAGAGCTTTGCAAGCATCTCTTTGTCCTTTACTTCAAGAGCCCTGTGGCCGAGCTGAGCCCCCCAGCTTCACAGGTAAGGAATCAAGCGCTCAGAGGGACTGGAGGGACCCAGCTAGCACTGCAGAGCCAGCTGTCATGGGACAGCAGGGCTCCACTCCTTCTGGGTGCCAGGCTGGAGCTGCAGTCTGCCTTCATGAGTCTTGTGGCATCCAGCTTAGTGGAGCGGCACCTTTGCCACAATGTCTGTTCACAGAAGAGAGAATGAAGCTGGAGCACTTCGGGTCAGGGCCGATGGGGACGTTGAGGCAGGTCTTGTGGCCCCAAAGAACAGTGAATCCCAGGCTGAGCAGGGGGACATGGAGCAGGTAATGAGGAAGGGGCAGGAGGCAGGACTGTGGCCAGGGATCCCCAGCCCTCCACCAAGCTCTGCCTACTCCTGCTCACCCCATTACCTCCCCGGCGCCAGCTCTCCTGTGGGGTCTCCAGAGGCCAACTCTCCATCTTGGTCACCTCATCTCTTCTCTGCAAACTTAGCCCCAGGGCTCCTGTCCCTGCCCTGCATAGCTGCCACCAGCTCTGTCACTCGAGTCTCCTCAGCCCCCTTTGTGCCCACCTGCTCGCCCACCCCACTTACTGCTGGCAGCTGCAGCCCCACCCCACGCTCTGTGTCCTCTCCAGGACCCAGGGCCCAGCCACACCTGGCTCTCAGCCCCACAGCCCCTCACCTCCCAGGTGTAGATGTGGGAACTGAGTTTCAGAGATGTCAAGAGGCACATTCCCAGTCAATATCCTGGGCCGACTCTGCAGAGCCTTAAAACTAGTGTCGCCACCCCATCCCAGGTCAGCGGCACTTCCCTCCCTCCCCTGACTTCCTGTGACCCTACCTGCAGGTTTTCAGGGAGCAGACCTAGGAGGGGCTTCTTGTATGTGTGATTTGCTGGGGAGGCTCTCAAGAAAGCAGTGATTCTGTTTTCATATCTAGGTGTTGACCCATTTTGACTTGATTTTAGTTCGTGGTGAGAGATGGTGAACCTCTCAGAGACCCTGCGTACACATTGCAACCCAAACCAACTATTTATCTCGAAGTGCCAGCACTGCAACTAACCCTGAATTCTGAGAATTTGGTTTAGAAAAAACAGCTCATACGCTTGGCTTGTGTGCCGACGGAGAAGGCTCTGCATGCCTGCTGGGCGCTCGTGCCTTAGGTTTGCTGTCACTGTCCTAGATTCAATCTCCTGCACATAAGAAACCAGTTTCCAAGTATCATGTGTTAAAAAGGCAACAAATCTCCATTCCTTTTTTTTTTTTTCTTTAGAGTACTATATTTTTTTTACTTCCTTGGTATTAAGAATTTTTTGAAGCAACCATGAATGGGATTGTTTTTCTGATTTCTTTCTTTCTCATGGATTCATGGTTGGTGTACAGGAATGGTATTGAATTTTGCCTGTCTATTTTGGATTCTGTCACTTTGCTGAATTTGTTTATTAGTTCTAAGAGTCTTCTGGTGGAGGTTTTAGGTCTTCTGTGTAAAACATCACGTCATTTGCAAATAAGAATAACTTGACCTCTTCCTTTTTTTTTCATATTCCTTTTATTTTTTTCGCTTGTCTGATTGCACTGGCTAATGTTTCAAATACAGTGTTGAACAGGAGTGGTGAGAGTGAGCATCCTTGTCTTGTTCCTGATTTTAGAGGGAAAGCTTTCAGTTTTTACCACTTAGTGTGATATTAGCATTGGGCTGATGTCAGAAAAGTTTTATCAGTTTGAAGTAAGATTTTTCTATACTTATTTTCATCAGGGTTTTCTTTAGCATGAGTGGATGTTGGATTTTTGTCAAGTGCTTTACATGCATCTATTGAGATGATTATGTGTTTTTTCCTCCAGTTTATGTGATATTTTACGTTTATTGATTTGTATATTTTGAATCATCCCTGCATCACTGCGATGAGGCCAACTTGGTCAGGATGTATGATCTTTCTAATTATTTACTGTATTCTGTTTGCCAATATCTTCTTGAGGGTTTTGCATCTATGTTCATTAAGGACAGTGGCCTGTGGTTTTCTTTTTTGTTCATGAGTCTTTGTCTAGTTTTGGTGTCAGGGGTAATATTGTCTTCAGGGAATGAGTTTGGCAGTGCTTCTTGCCTTCAATTTTGGGAAGAGCTTAACAGACTGCTGGGGTTAGATCTTCCCTGACAGTCTTGTAAAATTCACCAGGGAATCCATCAGGATCTGTGCTGTTGGTTGCCAGGGTTTATATTACTGCCTCAATTTCTTTGCCTATTGCTGGTCTATTCAGAGATTTTATATCTTCTTTCAGTTTTGGGAATTCATGTCTAGAAGCTTATTCATTTGTTCTAGAATCTCTGTAGTTTCCTATGATCATCTAGATTTTGGCAGTATCTGTTGTGATTTTGCCTTTTTCATTTTTAATTGCATTGATTTGAGTCTTTTCTTTGCTAAGTTTGTCTAAAGGTTTTTAATCTTATCTATCATTTCAAAGAACCAACTCTGGTTCATTGATCCTCTGGGTTTTTTTGTCTCAATGTCATTCATTTCCACTCTGAGTCTGTTGGGAGATAAAATAGGTTAAACTCTTAAAGACATAGGCATAGGCAAGGACTTTCTGAATAGAACCTCAATTGCATAGGAAATAATACCTAGAATCAACAAATGGGATTATATTAAATTAAAAATTTCTGCACAGCAAAAGAAACAGCCAACAGAGAAAAGAGACAACTTACAGAATGGGAAAAAACTTTGCCAGCTACTCCTTGGACCAGGGACTAATATCTAAAAGATATAAAGAACTCCAAAAAAATTAGACCTCCCAATAAAAGACCTGATCAAAAAATTGGCAATTGAAATGAATAAATACTTCTCAAAAGAAGACATATAAATGACTAATAAGAACATGAAAAAATGTTCATTATCTCTGGGCACTAGAGAAATGCAAGTTAAAACAACACTGAGATTCCATCTTGCTCCAGAAAGGATGGCAGCTGTCAAGTACTCAGAAACAGGCAATACTGGCAGGGACGTGGGGTAAAAAGAGGCCTTCTACACTGTGAGCTGTAAACTAGTGCAGCCACTGTGGAGACAGGTATGGAGATTCCTCAAAAAACTAAGAATAGAGAACCCCAAACAATAAATCAAAGAGCAAATAAAGGTAGATGATAGGAAATAGGGGATAGGCCTGTTGCAGATAAGAAGGGAGAAGGGAAGGAGAACAGACTGTAAAAAGAATTAAGATGTGTGGTGGATATGCACCAACTCCCCGTGATGAATATACTCATACGCACTGCAAACATTCAAAAGAAATTCTATTTGACCTGGCTACACCTCTTGTAGGTGTCTTCCTGAAAGAGTTAAAAACCTCATATCTCAGTGATCCACACATACCCATATGTGTAGCAGCACAACTCACAATAGTTACCATATGGAAGTGGCCTGTGTGTCCCTCAACAGATGGATAAGTAAAGAAAACTCTAACATATATATTAGAGTACTACTCAGCCCTAAAGAGAAATACATGACCCATTTATAGGAAAATGGGTGCACCTTGAGGCCATAATGCTATGTGAAAGAGATCAGACACAGGTGCTTAAATATTGCACGGTTGCTCTAATACAAGATATTCAAAGTATAAATAACTTAAGGAGGAAAATAAAAGGGAGGTGGTGGGAAGAGGGAGGCAGAGTTTGTGAAGATGGTAAGGGGTGAGGGAAGGGAGAAGAGGCAAATGGGGGAACAAGGGAGTAAAATGGTCCAGATGTGTCTTCGTTACTTTTCTTGTTGCTGAGACAAAATATCCAACACCCAAATTAAAGAGAAAAAGGTTTCTTTAGCTCACAGTTTGTAAAGGGTTCAGTCCATAGTTGGCTGGCTCCAAGGCAGGGTGGCACATGGCAGAGGGGCAACCATTCATGGCAGCAAAGACAGCAAAAGCAATAAAAGAGAGAGGCAAACCTCTTTCTGTCCCTTGTACTATACGTAGGATCCCCACCCTAAGGCAGGTGTAGCACTCACACCCTTAACCCCAGCAGTGGACCATGAATCAGTCACAAACTCTAGATTCAGCCTGTGAAAACCCGCCCCCGCTATGATAGCATGAGGCTTTGGGGGGACATCCAGACACAAACCATATCAAGACGTGATTATATTTATGTACCAACTCATCAAAATAAATGTAGTGATTATGTATCAAAACGAATGTCAGTAAAAAATATAAAAGAGAGAGAAGCAGTGCACAAGAGAGAGAGAGCCAGGGTAGAGAGGAGCACACAGAGCTGCCCTCCAGGAGCCCCCAGACGTCTGCCCCAGCTGCAGACTACCTAGCTGGGGAAGGCTCCCAGCAGTGAGGCTCTCAGACAGAGGGGCACTGTGAGGTTTGCCGAGCTCGGCATGAGTCTAGGGCCCCTCTGTGTCCCTGCAGAGCCCTCCCCTGTGCCCAGCACTGCCTGTCGTAGGTCCAGGTTTCCTATCAGGCAAGGAAAGGGCTTCCAGAGGCTAGGCAGCCCCTGGGCCCAGTGGACACAAGGACAAGACAGCGACAGACTACAGTGGACAGAGTGGCCAGCACAGGCCTCACTCGCTCAGCCACCAGTGCTGAAGAGAAGGCTGGACCCAGCAGCAGCAGTCACCGTTTCTGCCAGTCCAATCCAGGTCCCCTTCCTCCCCCCACACCCAGCGTGGGTAGAAGGGAAATGCTCCCAGAGTCACCCCAGGAGCAGCAGGGCCCCCGGTCATACCCCAGAAGCTGTGAGAGGGGGAAGATGTAGAAGGGACATGTGCACAGAGCCAGCCCACCCCAGCACTCCAGGAATGTGGCTTGGAGGCAGCGCTAGGCCCTGGGTCCTATCAGAGAATGCACTGGGCCCTGTGGTCCAGCCACACAAGCGGCCTGGGATCTGGCCCTGGCAGCCAGTAGCTGGACAAGTCTCACCTCTGCCCACCTCCTGCCCACTCTGGAGAGGCCCCTGCTCCTTTCTGTCCCAAACTCAGACCCAGGAGCACTGCAAGGAGCCGATGTGCAGCTCAACCCTGCAGAACCAACCAGAGTCCAACGTGCGGGCTCCAGACCCCTGCCTTTGCCCCGCCTGGCCTCAGCCCGCCCCGTGCTTGACCCTGCTGGTGCCCTTTTTGGCTCCCACACCCGCCCATCCTTTCCATTCTCCTGACAGGCGAAAAAGGGCTCCCTGGAGCTAGACCAAAGCCTCCTTCTCCTCCCAGGGAACTGGCCTCCACCCCACTCTCCACTCCGGATTCCTCACCAGTGCCTCGGCCCCCATTTCCCTTGGGGAGCCCTTGGCAGATAGGTGACTGGCTCACGAAGTGTCCACATCATGTGACATGATCACTCAGCAAGACCCAGGGTTCCACCGGCCCCTTGATGGGAATGAGCACTCCAAAGGACACCAGAGGAGGACCTGGTGTGTCAAAGGGGTCCACAGAGGGACCCCGCCACCCACAGTGCCTGGGGTTGCTGCAGTCAGGCCCTAGGCTGCCTGGGAGCTCAGCGTGGGGCCAGGGTGGGGGCAAGAGGCTGCGCTCCATGGGTGTGGTCCTGCATCGGGGAGCCCAGCACAGCGATGAGCTGCTGGAGACCAGGGCTGGGCAGTTCAAGCTGCCCTGCCCCTTTTCTCTCTCCCCGTCTTTCTCCCTTCCTCCTCTCTCTCCTCTTTTCCCTCCCTGTTTTTCCTCCCCTTCCCCTCCTCCCTCCTCTGTCCCCTCCCGTGTCTCTCTCACTGTATCTCTGCTCCTGTCTCTGACTCCGACTCTCTCCGTCTCTGTCTCCGTCTTTCTCACTGTCTCCCTCTATCTCTGTCTCTATGCTTCTGTCTCTCTGTCTTTCTCTGTCTGTCTTCTGTTTCTCCCTGTGTCTTTCACACACCTGTGCATGTACGCACACACGTGCACACACACCTACCTCTGCCAGTCCAGCAGTCTCACAATGAGCCCTCCTGCCTTGGGTCTGAGCCAGAACCAGCACCTTCACCTCCGAGCCCTCCCTCCCACCTCCTCCCCTAATTAGGGAGCAGGGGCTGCTGCAGCCGCCAATTCCATGGGGCCTGGGGCTCGCCTGGAGCTAAGAAGCACCTGTCACTTCCAGGATGCTTCTTTGTGCCGGCTGACGTCTCCCTGCTAGGCAGAGGGAGCAGCGCTCAGCAGAGCTGCAGTGTTTTCAGGACTAGGGGCTGGCAGGAGCGCACTGTGGGCCTCCACGCCCTCTCATCTGCACCCCTGCTAGGAGCAGCCGAGTGCCTGCTGGGTGATGGGCACCTGCCAGGCCCTAGGGTTGAGTGTGAGCCCAAGCCAGCCCTGCCTCAGGGAGCCGCCCAGTGCCTGGCAGAAGACAGGCATGTTCCTCAGATTATCCCGAGGGCTGGGGGAATCAGCAGAGTGTGTGTGTGCAAACGTGTTTCTGTGTGTATGTGTGTGTGTGTGTGTGTGTGTGTATGTGTGTGTGTGTGTGTGTACTCATGGAGAACGGAATGGGTATGTTCCTGTGAAGATGTTACATGTGTGTGTGCTCGAGCACCTGTGTACATGTGAACACATCTACATATATGTGTGAGTCATGGGTGTCCCTATGTCTGCATGGTGTGAACAGGAGTAGGGGTACTCAGGCCAGTACAGGCTGGCATCTGATACCTGTAACACCTGTTCTGATGGGCCAGGGCTCATCCACATGAGACCCAGGTGTGGTGGCACACACCTATAATCAACACTTGGGAGGCTGAGTCAGGAGGATCACTGTAAATTTGAGAAGTTCAAGGTCAGCCTAAACTACATCACAAGAGCCTATCTCAAACAAAAAAAAAGGAAGGAAAGGAAGGAAGAAAGAAGAGGAAAAGGAAGGAAGACAGAAAGAAGAAACAGAAAAAGGAAGGAAGGAAGGAAGGAAGGAAGGAAGGAAGGAAAGAAAGAAAGAAAGAAAGAAAGAAAGAAAGAAAGAAAGAAAGAAAAAGAAGGAAGGAAAGAAGGAAGGGGGAGGGTGGCAGAGAATGGCTCGGCCCAACAACTCACTTAGTCCTCCCAACAACCTGGTGAGGTAGAGGCTGTAATTGTCGACAGTCCCGTTTACAGATGGGAAAACTGAGGAGTGGGGGGGCCACGTGCTGGGGGCACCCACTGGGCTTGACCAGAGCAGTGGTGCTGAAGCCTTGTGAGGCAGAGCCACTGTGCAGGGTGCAGGCCTTGCAGGCAAAGACGTCCCTGGGCCTTGGGCTGGGACAGGCTCTGGGTGCCCCCCAAGGGTGGCTCACTATTGAGCAGTGTACCAGTGGCCCATCCCGGAGACACCACCCCGCCACCTCTGCCAAGCTCTGCGGAAGACTCTGCCGGTGCCACCACACGCCTGGCGCCGGTCGCCCAGGTGCTTGTGGGACACAGGCTGCACCACTCCAAAAGAGCTGGCCCTGGTGGGTGCAGACCTGGTCCCCAGGCTGACAGAGCACTGGAAGGGGCCCTTTGGCATTGTCCTGGCTGATGCAGGCACAGCAGTAGGAAGAGGGGGTGAGGCCAGAGGGGCACATTAGGAGTCAGAGGGTCGGGGATCAGGGAGAAAGGGTCAAACACCAGGAAGGCCTTACATCGCCTGCAAACTCCCCTAGAGGTCTCTACCCCCAGGAGGCTGGCAGCAGGCTCTCCTGGACTCAGCTTCCAGCCTCTGGTCCAAGGTGTCCTGGTTGTCCTGCCTCAAAGCTGTGCAGGCCGAGGCTGCGGTCTGGCTTTCTGGCCCACAGCACAGAGCAGACCCTGCAGGACATGCCATGGTGTGCTCCATGTTCCCAGCCCTGCCCCTGCCAGCACAATGCCAGTGCATACACACGGAGCTGAGCCCAGGCCAGTTGCAGCAGCGAGTGGAGGGGGCTCCTCCAGGCACATAAGGGGCCCAGAGGTTGAGGCAGGGCTGGGGATTGGGGTACAGATGTGCTCCAGGTAACTTGACCCTGCTCCGGGCCTCTGTGCAGGAAGAGAAAGCTCTGGATCCTGCCCCAGCTGGTGAGGCTCTGTCTCATCCCGAGTGAAGCTGGGACACCCTCACACCACCTTGCAGGGCCTCCAAGTTCCGAGGCTGCCTGTGGCCTTCCCAGGGACAGCTGTCCAGGATGCCCTCCAAGGACAAGGGGGCCACCCTCCCCACCACCGCCACTTCTAGGAGAAGCTGCGTGACCGTGACCACAGCTCCAGTTGCTTGACAGGAAGCCGGGCTCCAAGGAGCTCCTGAGAAACTGCTGTCGCGTTGGGGAGAAAATGACAAAGAGTGGAAATTAGGTCAGCCTCTTAAGGAGGCTGCAAAGAGCCCGCGTGACTATAGAGGGGCCCGGGAGGCCATGCGCCTCACAGAGACAGCGGGTAATGGGAAAACTTTCTCCAATTACGTGAAGAAGAGCGAGCGTGTGTCAGCCAGGCTGCCGTCCACGCCGATAACAGATGACTGCGAGAGGCAGGCGACTAATGGCTTTTCCCTCACCATCAGTTAACCCGAGCCAGTGGCCCTGGTGACAGCGTGGAGCAGGCGAGGCCGCCAGGTGCAAGGGTCCCTGTGCACTGGCTGCTTTCCAGTCCTGTGCTCCATGACACAGGGTTTGATGATGGCCACAGGGAGAAGGGCTGTCCTTGCTCAGAGCTGTCTCAGGCCACACCCTGGGGACAAGGAGGGGCACGGAGCTCGAGGACAGGGCTGCACAGTACATGGATGGGCTGACAGACAGGGACAAGGGCCACCACAGACACACGCATGACTGCTCACGTGTGGCCGAGTCATGTGCTACAGCTCATACACAGATGCCCAGAGCCGGGCACATGGACACACAGCTGGGCTCACAGACTTACACTCACGTACATGCACACGTTTGCATATGTTTACAGATATCCAGGCCGAGAGACATAGTAACAGGCTCACTCACACCAGCAGTCACACACCAGCCGACAGACACCCAGGCAAGCCCACACACAGGCACACACTTGCCCACGGTGACACACACATACCCCATGAACACACAGATAACGCACACACACACATGTTCATAAATCTACAAGGAAACACACTTGCACACAGACACCACACAGACACACACACAATCTCCTGCAAGTCATATTTGCACACACCTTTGGTGCCCGGATCTTCACACACATGGGCTTATCTACACGGGCGCACATAGGCAGTCCACTCATAATCGCGGCCCGAGACCTACAGCGCTCATCACAGAGCGCCCACCCTGGTCACAGCCAGGGCCCACGTGCCCCGACCCGCCTGGCTGTCTCGCCTGCACTAGCTGTCTTTGCTCCAGCCCCCTGCCCTAGTCTCCCCCATTCCTGCCTGGACCCTTGAAGGCAGAAAAGACCAGGGGACAGATTCGCCCTGCCTGCCCCAGGATAACACCACTGCGACACCCTGATCCCAAGACTTCTGACTTCCAGAACCAGGGAGAAGCCGTCTGCACTGCACCTGTGGCTGTCACAGCAGCAAGAGGAAAGTCAGACAGATTTGACCGGCCGGAGCTGCAAGTAGGTGGCTGGAGGTGCTGGACCCAACACTTGGACATGGAGGAAGCTGGCTTCCGGAAGGCGTCTGACCTCCTAATGCTGGGTGAGGCTGCCCCATCATAAAAGCGAAAGGGGACCCATCCAAGCCCTGCAGCTCCCAGGGGAGAGCATCAGGAAATGAACAGACAGGTCTCAGGAAACAGGGAGATAGGTCTTTGGGGAAAGGGAAGGGGACCAAGAGATGTGGGGAGAGAGAGGGCCGGGGTGGGAAGAGGGATGGGATGAGAATGAAGATGTGTCCCGTCCATGCAGCAGTGCCCGCGAGGAGCAAGATCGTTATGCACTGCAGACACTTGCGAAGGAGAATAAAAATTGGGGAAGAAAGGAAATGAAGGAAAACAGAAAAGCAGGCTGAGAAGGAGGCTTTCTCCTGAAGGCAAGAAAGTGCTTCCAAAAGGCAGGTGGCACAAGCACTGTGTGATAAGGGCTTCAGCTCAAAGGCTCTCAGCTCCAAAAAGGATTAGGCCCTGTCATGGCCACGGCACTAGCTCCGCAACCCGCAGCCCTGCCACACCAAGCCAAAGAAGCCGGCACAGAGGAACCCACGCTGTACGCTTCCACACGCCACTACTCTAGAAAATGCAAAACATCCCCCAGGACAGAAAGTAGCTCCAAGGCTGCCCAGGTTGAGACAGCAGAGATGACCAATGCTTTCAGTGGGGCAAGGCTGCCTCTGTAGTTGCGTAAATTCATATGTAAAAGCTGAATGAGCCACACACTTCCGAGGGGTGCATGTTAGTATATGTAAATTGAATCTTAACAAAGTGATAGTGCATGCCTATGGACCAACACTTGGGAAGCTGAGGCAGGGTGATCATTATGAGCTCAAGGCCGGCCTGGGCTACAGAGTGAGTTCAAAGCCAGCCTGGACTACATAGTGAGACCCTGTCTCAAAAAAGTAAAGTTAATTTAAGAAAAAGAGCAGAGGGGAGCAAACAACTTCAGGTCCTGCCAGAAGAGGAAGCAGGATAAAGCCTGAGAATGGCTGTGCCCACGCCGCCCTTTGGGGGGTATGAGCCGGGTGGCAGTGGCTTCATGTCCTCCCCACGGGCAGGCTCAGCAGGGGTGTGGTGGATTAACTAATGGTCAACTTGGAACACCCAGCTGAACTGGATCACCGTGGTTCTGGGTGTGGAAAGCCCACTGGAGAATTGTTAACAATAGCATAAAAGGAGAACTGGAGGGGAAGATGGTGCTGTTGATTCTCTTGGAGAAGCTTGTCATGATGGTTTTCCTGATATGAACTCGGCTATTCTCAGCATTGGAGGAGTTCCAGTCCTTGCTGTCACTTAGGATGGCTCTGGTCCTCTTTGGGGGAGCTCTGGCCCTTACCTTGAGTGTCACCTCCTGGCTCTAGCACAGACCCCTCAGCCTGTTGGCCCAGATCCTTCAACCCTCTGGTGCAGACTTTCTAGCTTCCACCACTGACTCTTGGGCCATCCCAGTGCAGATCCTTGATACACACTTGTATGAGACGTTGTTGTGCGCTCTGGCCCTCCAGCTGGACTCATGCAGGACATTGCAGTGGGATCCAGGCCCTCAGCTGGATTCTTTGGGTCTCTGGTGTGTGGACAGATCTCCTGTACTCTTCTGCATTTGAATTTTTGGGTGAATATTACAAAATAATCTTACAAATTATGTGTCCTGTATTAAATCTACTTCCTCACAAACCCTGACTACAACAAGGAATGAGGGGTTTTACTCAGCTAAGGTGGTCAAGACCACCTTGCACCTTCACCTGGGGATGCTAAGGGAAGGGCATGTGACCCATTGGGGGTGACCAGGTGACACAAGAAGGCCTTTGTGGTTCCATCTGCGATCCCTGTATGGGATGCTGTCACATGAACATGGGCTGCTAGGAACCACAATAGGCACCCTGCGACCATCATGAGAAGACAGGAGATCCCTGCATGCACTCTGAGTTTATCAGCTCTCGAAGCCACCTGGGTAGTTACCCTGTCCCACATGCCGCCCCCCGTCCATGTCTCCAGAAAGCCAAACCTCCAGACTCAGCTCCTCCCGCAGATCCTGGAACAGCTCCACTGGAGAGAGGGCAAGATGCCAGGAGGTTGCTGCCCCTTTCTCCAGTCACCCTCGTTGGTGTGGCTGCTCCCTCCCATGCACACTGGCTGCCCAGGCCCCTCTGCTGGATTCCCCAGTGCTATTCCTGTTCCTTCCTTCAGGCCTGCTTGGTGGTAACAGTTCCCAGAGCTTGCTAATTCCCGGCACCTCTGTGTCCTTGTGATTTCCTTAGACCCTGCCTATGCCGCTGTAGAAAGGCCCTTCATTCACAGCAAGACAGCTCCCCATCTCCTGACTTACTGTACATGAGATCATGAGGTATATGTGTGCCACAAATATCAACAGTAAGTATTCTAGCAGCCTTGTCCAGTAAACTGGGGAGCAGACATGTCCCTGAACATAATTATGAAATAGCCTCTGCACAGCACTGTGTCCATCTGGGACCCTGGAGCTGGCCAAGCAGCAGCCGATGCCCTTCAGCTGGCAGAGCCCATGTGCCCCACTTGGAATAAAGGCAGCTTCAATCGGAATCTGTCTTTTGTAAGCAAAAACTTCTAATAGTTCTCTTAAACAGAATTCCAAACGATGGTGCATTTTACTCTTGAATCTGGCAGCTAGAAAAATAAAGTCTAAAGAAAGAATCTGAAACTAGTTAAGCTGAGGATGGGACTGTAAACCTTCCAAAGCCTCAAAGTACATAAAAAGCCAATAAAACGGCAATAGAATGTGAAGCGGGAAAAGCAGAAGGAAGGAGAGGAGCAGAGAGAGAGGCTGGAGTTATTAATTGCAGCAGCAAATGTTTCACTCATTGTTTCACTGTGAGGATAAATCGAACCCCATTAGACAGGCAGCCTTTTCACACCAAGCCAGGCACAGTCAAAGTAAACACTCTGCCCAGGAGACACCTCCAAAGCAAAGTCCTAGAAGATAAACACACACCAGCGTACATAGGCAGAAGGAGCACACGGGTCAAATGCTCACTTCAGACTCAGCAGCACAGAACTACAAAAGGCATCACATAGGACAAGGAGAACCAACAGACATGACATTTTATGAACTGAATTACATTGCATTTAAATATAGTAAAAGCTCTTAGACATATGAGAAAGTTTGGTGAAAATATGTCACCAATTAAAGACTATCATCTATCACAGTCTTGCTAGGCAAAGGAGGCAATAAAGATTCTGAATATATTATTACTAATACTGTGGAGGGGGAAAGAGAGAGGGAGAGGAATAGAGTTTTATATATATATATATATATATATATATGAAACCTTGATGCTTATACACAAAAACACATGAAATAAATTGGTCAAGTCATCAGACAACATCTCTAAATAGGAAGCAGGGTGTGATAGCTCATACCTATAATCTCAGCCTTTGGGAGGCTGAGACAGGTAGGCCTCAAGTTCAAGGCCAACCTGGACTACATAGAAGACCCTATCTCAGAAAAATAGATAAATAAATAAATAAATAAAAAGAGAAAAGACTGCCTGGCAAGTGTGAAGTTGTGAGTTTGATTTACAGTACCAAAAAAGAAAGAAAGAAAGAAAGAAAAACAAAACAAACAATATCTAAATGGGGGGAGTACAGGTTGGGTAGCGTATTTGTACAGTGTGCAAGGTCCTGGGGTTCCATCCCTAGCATCACCCCCTACACACACAAAATCTTTAAAAGTCTAACAAAACACAAATGCAGAGGGAGGAAATGCACAAACCATGTTCTCTGACCTGAGTGCATTAAAGTAAAACTTAGCAGGAAACACTTTAATTTCTAATTATAAAACCTTTTGGAACCGTCCTTCAGGCAGGTACAAAGATAGGGACTTCATCCTGGTTCAACATGACTTAATCTCCATGTGACGTCCACATAAATTCAGCCCAAACTAACCTCACAGGAAGACGCGATTCCAGCTCAAAGGAGAATTATATCTTTTCAACTTTGAAAATAATCTTGTCAAACCAACCAGGAGGGTTTATTTCATGAATGGACAAGGAAGTACTGAAAAGTCAACTGAAGAGACAGTTACCCTCCTGTATATTAAAATATGTTTTAAAATTACAATATGCAAGAGTGAGCTGATGGTTCAGACCTAGACCAGAACTGAGATCCTGAGGACAGAGCCAGGAATGCACATGGTGCTCCTAGGCTGAGGGATGCAGTCTGGGATGTGAGGAAAGGGAACTTTGTTCAATAACATCATCTAATCCAAATGAAATAGACTCCAGAAAAAAAATAACTTCGACGTAAACTACAAGGGCTGTGGGTATAGCTCAGGGGCAGAGCACTGGCCTAGCATGCATGAGGTCCTGGAATGCATCCCTGGCCCTGTAGCAATAAGCCAAAATAAAATACGCCATAAAATGTAGACAAGGATACATAAAACTTAGGGTGGAGAATACTTTCCTTAGCAGGACACCAAAAGCAAAAACCACCAAAGCGTAACAAATTTTACTATATTCACATCTACAAATGAAATCCACAAAGTGAAAGATAGGAACAAAGTGGAAGAGGGTTGATAGATTTGGGAAAATATTCACAACACTGCTGTGGACCCAGGTGAGGGGTTAACATCCATAACATACAAATAATCGGGGAGATATTAACATACAAATAGAAATATGAGCAAAGACTATGAACCGACAATTTTCAATAGAAGAAATACAAATATCAAAAAGCATTTGAAAAAGTGTTCAGCCTCATTAGTATTCAAGTACATGCAAATTAAAACAACAAGCTACCATTTTTCACCTATGAAACTGGCTTCTTATTATTACTATTATTATATTCAATGTTAGCAAGGAGCATGGAGTACAGACATTTATACTTTCTTGCTGGAAACATAAAGTGGTACAGTTTTTAGAGGGCAATCTCATTTTCCATATCCATTTTTGCATACCTTTTGACCCACTTGTTCTTGTAAAAATTTGTCCTAAAGAAAGAATTAGCTACAAGGCTGTTTATTGCAGTATTTTGTAACAGCAAAAGAGAAAGAAACCCAAAATGTCAATTAATAGGCAATCACTGGCTGTACAAATCATGTGTTTTTATACAATAGAATTATATGCAGCCACCAGAAATGGCTTTGTACAAGCATGTATATGAATGCCATATTGTTAAATGAAAAGAGGGTGACAAAATAATGCACACCCCCAAAATCAATTTTTGTAAGAAAGGATGCACACTGAACTAGTAATGCTGATCACCCATGGCTGGTAGATCATGGGTGACTCATTCTTTCTACATTGTCGTTATTTCCATTTTAAAAATTTCTTCACAATAAGCATACATTAATTGTGCAATAAAAATGAATGATTTAAAGAATGACAGGGGATTCAGTAAATTATAATACAATCCCACAGCCCCAGCCAAAAACCAGTGTAATTTGTGCTGTGAAATCATATTCATTGATATGAAAAAGTGGTGATCACACATCCTTCAATGAAAATAGTACATTATGAAACAGTGAGTGCTATAATCTTTTTGTTGAAAAACAGAAAATATATCTATTTGTATGCATAGAAAAAAAGAAGATTATGCAATGAAATATTAAGAATGGTTATCTCTCAGTGATACGATAAGGGTGATTGACATGTATGTGTTTCTCCAAGCATTTCACCATTGTCCAAGTTTCCTGCAGGTATAATTACTAATTTTATAATGAGAAATTATATTTATTCTTAAGAAAATGTTCACACTCCGCATCCCACAATTCATCTTCTGACATTTTTGTCCTAAGGAAATAAATACCACCCCCACTGGTCCTCATGACACCTGCCTCCCTAACCCAACAATGCCAACTGGTGAGGAGACCTTCTTCAGGGTATTGGCAGTGTCTGGCATATTTCTGGGGGCTGCAGGCCCTACCAGTCTCTCCTTGGTAGAAGCCAAAAATGCTAAGCCTCCTTCTATACCCCACAGCAAACTGTCCTGGCCCCAGAAGTCAGAGGTGCTGGGGCTGAGTGTGCCCCTTACATCATGTCCTCTTTTACTCCTTAGAGGACAACGTATCCTCCTCCCTTTGCAGAAGGTCCCAGTTTTCAAAGCTTAGAAACTAAAGGTACCTGAGAAGGATTCCAAGCTTGATCTCCATCCCCAGGGACACATGGGAGGGCTCTGGTCCCCAGGGACACTTCTCAGAGCTGTAGTCCTTCCCACCTTGCCCAGACGGGAAACCTGCAGCAGCTCCCGAAAACCCCTGCAGTGATAGCTCCTGATCCCTCTCCCTTGCCCTGCCCAGCTCTTGGCCTAAGCACCCCGTGTTCTAGCCTCTCTGACTCTGCTATCTAGAGCTTGTATTGCACTGACCTGGGACAGAGAGGCAAAGACCTCACCTCAGTGGGCAGGAAGTGCCTCCAGTGCATGCCTGATAAAATAAATATCATTTATATATGAAGGAACATGTGCTGGGTTTGCTGGGCCCAGCAGAGTTTGGAGGGCAGCAGTCACATGATCAGTGCCTGTCACTGTCACCATTCATAGGTGTCACCATTTCTGCACAAAACGGTACACACGACATCCTATTTACAACTATCTGTGTACAAGCGAAGACACTCAGCCTCCCCTCAAGATGTCCTACCCATCTTCAGCCTACGTTAACCACCCCCAGTTCCATCCCAGTCCAGCCTGGATGTTCCTTGACATGAGGCTAAACTTTAATGTTAAACACCACGAAGACTCCACATATAAATAATCAGGGGAAGAGAAGTAACATGTAAACACATGTGAATAAATACATAACAAGAAGGGTAAATAGCACAGCCACTCTCCTTAATGCTACAGCTAACCACACAGCCTGAGTTCATCTCTCACCACTCTCTTCTTCTGTCTGTTTAGGGCCCCTTTTATTTCAACCAGTCCCTCAGCGTGGTTCCTTACTCTTGGCCTGAGCAAATATCCTCTTGCATTCTCAGTGGCTCTGAACTGATTTTGTTCCTGTTCTTTTGCATTAACTTTTATTACCAGACACAGAAAGAGTGAAAGGTCCCCAAGAGAGTCCCCGAGAGTCCAGGTATACTCTCCCCTGCATCTGGCATACAGATGCACACCAAATTTCCCTCAATAACCAGGATCAACCACCCCAGCCACACAGAAATCCTTCCTTTGTCTGTTGACTGAAGGACAATGATGGCCAGGTAGTCATGAACTAGACGTCCAGGTCAATGAAACCATGGTCAAGGTCGAGTTGCAAGCCCTTCTCCCTCAGGAAATATGATGTCTACACTGGCAGTGCTGAAAGCTAGAGGGACAGGAAGCAGCAATTTCACAAATGCCTTCATAGGTACAGGACAGTTGCTCCCTCCCATTTCTACTTTGATTCCTGGACCTGTGGTTCTGGCTATGGAAAATATAATGGCACAATTTATCAATCACATCTCAGAGCACATTCTAGAGCCTGCAGGACAACAGCTTAACCTGGTCGTATCCTTGCTGGCTGCAATAGACAATTCTAATGATCTGTATCCAGAATTAGGGACCTATGAGCCTAATGTAGCCATTGCCTACTTTTGTAAATAAAGTTTTATTGAGACACAGTCAGATCTAAGCATTTACAACAGAACTGTGTCACTGAGACAGAAACTGTGCATTCTGTAAAGCCTAAAGAACTCAAAACCTTTGCTGACTTTGGTCAAGAGTCTAAGCTGGTACTGTTGATGTAGGAGTGGATCAGTAAAGCCCACAAGTGTGAACTTGTTGCTGCTCACCTCTTGCACAGAGTCCCGTGGCCTAAAGAAACTTGAAGATCTCACAATGGTGGATTGAGTGTTTGCAGGAGTCCGCAGAAGGTGGAGTTGGCGGGGACTGTGCACATCCATAGACAGAAGGGTCCATTTCAGTGAGGATAATGGCAGGGAGGATCCAGTGTAACCAACCCAGCATCAGGTGCCACCTCTTCTGCACAGAGAAAGGGGCTCATGCCTATCTCAGCACTGGTACTGGCTGTGAACAGGCTATCTGACAGTGGTAGTAGCCAGAGTAGTACCAGGGAGGGGAGCCTGTGTTGTGCGACCCCTGTACCTTCCATCCTTCTATGGAGCCCCAAGGGAAAGAACAGGAGCCTGATGAAAGAGGCTAGCCGTGTTCATGGGACATGCCCTGTTCCGAAAGGCCAGGAACCTCTGCTTCAGTGGGTACCTCTCTTCAGCCCGTTGTAGGTTATGCAAATATTCCCACACACTTTGTGCCTAGTTTGAGCCATCTGTCTATCTAGTTCTTACTCCACTGCCTCATCATCAGTCTACAGTCCTGATCTTCCCGAGTCCCGAAGCATTGGCCCCTGCCCATGAGCAAGTGCAGATTCACACCTTGGATCCTGTCCCTGTGGTCTCTGTGTTGTGCTGTGCCCCCTGCCATGTCTGCAAGGTCCACCACACCCTGCACAAGAACTGTAAATCAGGGCCAGCTTTGCCTCTATCCATTGGTTGTAGGAAAATCTCTATGATGCCATAAATTATGTTCTCCTGGGTCAAATTTTACACTTGCCTCTTGGGTCAGAGTGGGCTCTGATGGCTGAAGGATAGGGAGAGGAAGACTTGGGGGGAGCTGGTCCCCTCTTAGGAAACTGACTCACTCCAGGCTTTTCATGCAGGAAAGATTTGTCTGTTCAGACAGGAAGAGGAAGCTGCTTTTGAGACCAATCTGAGCTCAGTCCCATCCTCCATTCCAGGTCTCAGTGTGCCCCTCCATTCTGATCAGCGTCCTAGTATTTATGTAACAGATCTGTCATGGCTGCTAATGTAATTTATGTTGTCATTCTGAACCCCATGATCAAATTCAGAGTGTGATTTTCAGCTGTATCAGCCCTGTAACTGCAAAGGAAAAGAGATTGTTTTAGGGCGTTGTTGAAATTCTCTAATACTTTGACTGTCTCTTAACATGCAATTTCAAAGCCCCAACTTATCACTTTCTGCAGACTTCCCTGTGTGGTCGGAAGCAGACGGTCAGCTGCAGAAGTCCTGTGGTCCTTGCCCTCTCTTTGGCTGTTACCCAGCCCGTTCCCTTCAGCCGCATGTTTATGGCAGGAAACCACATCCATTATTGGAAGGTTACATCACAACTCAGCATCTACTTCTGCCTTGCTTTCCTTGTCTCCCACGGCAATGGCTCTTTCTGTGATTTCTGGGCTAAAATAATACCAGGTACCTAGCAGGCACCACAGAAACGCAAAACCCCATCCTGTGCTGGCTTATGGAGGGAAGGGAATGTGTGGGCTGACGTAGCTAGAGGCCATGGCAGCACTGGCCCTGAGGACAAATGGAAGCAGGGACAGAGGGGCACTGGGCTGCCAGATCACCCCTCCCAGCTCTGCTGAGCTGAGGTGGGGAATGCACCTTCCTCGGCCATGCACAGCCTCCTGACACAGGGTGGGGGGACTGCTGCCATCACGACAGTGACCTGGCTGGAGCCTTTTGATGTTTCTGGAGCCCGCCACTGGCGTGTTGTGCTGGGCTGTGCATGAGCAAACCTGGCAGTGTGCAGGGCAGAGCCCATGTGGGGTCCTGTTCCCCTGGGAGTTCTAGGAGAAGAGGTGCAGAGCATGCATACATTACACACATGTGCCACACATGCCCACAATATGCATATATGCAGGGCACACACATATACGCACTACATATACATAGCACACACACAACACACCTCACATGTCCACAACATATGTACACAACACACCTGTACACACATGCACTTACACCCCAAGATGGGGCGCCTGTCTCACTGGGAGAGGAGAGGAGGTACTGGGTGCACACACACCAGGCATGCACCACATATGCCCAGAAAATGCATGCACCTTGGACACACAGGAATACAGCACACATACACACACAAACTGGAGCCCCTGTTTTATTAAATAGAGAGAAGATGAGGTGCTGAACACACACAAAGTGTGCATACAGCACACGCGTGCACACACATGTATGCATGCATACCACAGGCACACAAAATGCACACATGCACACTGACCACAAGCACAGCACACATACAGAAAGAAGCGTATCTTGTACTGGAGACAGTTTACCTCAGTCAGGTAGGGAAGGGTGAGGGAATTAGGGGATATTATTAGGAAACCTAGGGTAGACATGTTGCGAGGGAGAAATATCTCAGAAGCATTTCATCAGCGGAAAGAAATCAGATCATAGAATAATGGTATAATATGCTCCCACTTATTGTTTTAAACACCAATTATATATGTATATATGTGCATTTTTTAAAAGGTCAGGACAAAAACAGATCTTTAAAAAAAAGAAAAAGAAAACACCCACTTGTGGAGGGAGGGCGGGAAGTGCTGCGTCAGGACTCTGGTTTTCCCCCAACTCCTCCGCCGCTTGCTTTGGAGCAGTAAGTGAGGACCAGGTATTGCTTTCAAACATGAAGCATCTCCAGGCAGGAGGCTGAATGCCCTCCTGCCCCCGGTTCTCCCGCACCTCTGCCCACTCCCAGCCCCCAAAACTCACCCACCCCACCCCAGGACCGATTCAGGAGGGCGCAGTAGCAAATCACCTCGCCAAGCTGACTGCCCAGAGGTCTGGCTTTGCTGTTCTTCCTGCTGAAAGCAGACAATCTCGGGCCTTTTTCTGACTCTTGAAATCCATAATCATAAGACAGGATTGTGACTTTGCCTGGCACAGCCCCTGAAATATGCCTGGCCCCAGGTCTCTGAGCCAGGGAGGAAAGCCTTTTAGGGGAGCCCAGCCTGTCCTTCCTCGATGTACTGTAAGAGGGTGTGGAGAGGAAACCCTATCCTCAAAGAAGGGCCTAGGAGGGAGGCTGGACCTTCTTCAGCCTGGGTGATGGGTTGCATGCGGACCCAGGACAGATGGCCTCTGCTTGCACAGTGAGGAAAGGCCACAGGACTCGGCCCATTTCCCCCCGAGCCAGGGAGGAGGAGAACAAGACTCTGAGAGATATATACTTCTTTCTGATCTACTGCAGTCACACAGCCTCCTGGGACTTGTCCCCAGGCCTCCCCCATCCTGTCCTCAAGTCTCTGTTGAAAGGGCTGCTCCCCCTGGCCTCTGAGCCATCCCTTGCCACACATGCCCCTCTTGCCCTCATTCCACTGTGTCCTGTGGTCTTCACCATTCCCAGCGCCCATGTTCATTGTAGTGTTTGCTGAGTTTCCCAACTTCAGAGAACGAGGGCCGGCACTCAGCCGCATGCCATCATTGTATTGTTTGCGGGACTCCAGGATGGCGTGGATTCAGCCCCATCTCTTGCGGGCTGGGGGGGCTTCTTCGCCAGCACTCACCTGCAAGGGCTGCATGGAGGGCCAAGTGACGTGACAGGCAGGTCCTTTCACTGCAAGGCCTCCGGCGGATGCTGCAAGCTATGGACAGCAAGCTATGGACAACTCCAGAAACCAGTGTCCCCTTTACCTTAACGAAGCCCCTGTCTTCCACTGTGGCTGCAACTTTTGCCGTGTGATCACAAAAGCAGCACAAATGTCTTTTCCCTTTTTCACAATTTCAGGAATAGAAGATTCATTTTCATGATACATCTTAGCAACCTCTGCCTGTCATATTTTTCTTTCCTTATTAAATTGAGAACTTTCACCTTTTCACAGAAAGGAAGCACTTTCTGACTTCTCCTTGTCCTATACGAATTGCCAGCATCTTTACTCTCAGGCTTTGGGGCCACAGTTATGGAAAAGATGCCTTAGTTGAACACAAACACTGCCATCCCACAACAGGAGATCTCAGAGGTGGGGGGAGTAACTGAGACGGCTGAGAGTGACTAGTAGGCAGACAGTGTAGACAGTGGGGATACACTGGATTAAGGGGTGGGAGCACAGTACGGAGGAGCCCTAGCTCATTGCACTACTCAGAGAAGTGTGTGGCTTTCACAAATGAACTGTTTATTCTAGAACTTTCCATTTAATATTTGCAGACCAGGGTTCATAGTGGGTCACTGAAACTGCAAAGTGAGAGGCTACAGAGGAGCAGACACTACTGTTACACAGTGCACCTGGACCTGTCTGTCCTCGGTCACACCACACCACGTCAACCACAATCAGGTCAGACCAGTTCGGGGAAGGACCAGGATGTGGATGGTCTGAGGTCTTCTCTTCTCCTTCGTCCATGGACTTCACCCCATGGGAGACAGCAAGGACTCTGAACAGACACACACAGCGGCAGCCCAGCGCTCTGCTGTGAGATGAGAGGAACTGAGCTCCAAGAACAAAGCACACTTCCAGGCACAGAATAAAGGAGCATCAGACCTGTGTTGAGAGCCAGGGTACCTTCCAAAACCTGCCCCACCACCTCAAGTGCAGCCCAGCTCACACTATGGCCTCTGTAAACGTCCTCTCCCACTCCTGGTCCCTGGATTAAAGGGTTCATCTTTCACTACAGGTGCTCAGAGCCAGGCGACCTCAGCAACCCCTCCATGTCACCCAGGACCTCTCCACCCTACACTATGCCCACCATGGGGGCTTCCTTTTACTCACCCAGCTGGGCACTCTGGGTACAAGCTATGGGAAACAAGAAAGCCCAGGTGGAAAGCTAATATGCCACAGACAGAGAAGCCAGAGAGCCAAGGATCCCATCAGTTAGCTTTTGCTACATAGTTGATGTCCCCAAGATGTAGTGGCTTTCAACAGTGACCACTGATTTCACTCATACTTTTCTGGGCCAGCAATTTAAACTGTGACTTGGCCATGGTCTTTGGTCTGGGCTGGGCCCAGCTGGGCCTGCTCACTCTCCCACAGTCAGCTGAGTGCCTTGTGATGCTGGGTGACCTTGTGACTTCAGCTGGCACCAGCACCATCTAACCTGCAGGTCATTTATCTTCCAGCTGCTGGCCCAGCTGCTTTCCATGGCAGCTGGGAGATTCCCAGAGCAAGAATGGAAATGGACCAGGTCCTTGGGAGCTGGTATATTTTATAGGCAGAGCCGGCCACAGGCCAACCTAGAGCCAGAGCATGGGGAGATGGGTCTAGCCCCCGACTTCCTAGGGGGAAGCACTTGAGGTAGGAGGGTGGAAACAACGGGGATATTTTGAACACTGAAGGAGAGTGCAGAGATGGGAATAATTTTGGATACTTTGGGCAAAGTTTTAAGGGTTCAGGGAGTAGAACAGTTGTGGGTATTTTTGTAAGCAATCTATCACCAATTCTAAACATTTCAGAGACACAGAGGATTCTCTGTAGAATGCATTTATATCAGAACTTTAGGGCCGGGGATACAGCTCAGAGGCACAAGCACCTGCCTGGCAAACGTAAGGTCCTGAGTTTGATTCCCAGTACAAAAAAAAAACAAACAAAAAATAAAAAACAAAAACCAAAAAAACAGAACTTTAACAAACTGTTTCTAGTTTCATTTTGAACAAAAATGTGACTGAGGGCCAGATCCTGCTCAGGGCTGCAAGCTACAGCCCTCTGCAAGGCACAGTTAATGAATTTTTTTTTTTTTTTTAGGGAAAAGTGAATGAAAACTCTTCCCACTTTCAAAGATGCTAGAAGACTGCTGGTTACTGGCAACGTGGCAGACCTGAACCTGAAAACTCCCCTGCTGAAAACACACGGAAATAGTAGGCAAAAAATAACAAATATCCCTTTAAAGGCAGAGAACAGGTTAAAATAAATAAGTATATAAAAATGGAGGTGAGAAAAGAACCAAGATATAGAAATCAAAAGAAACCTGGCATCCAGCATGACCACAGAGGCACAGCAGACACTACATGCTGTGTGGGATGGGGCAGGGGCTTGGGAGTGTAAGGAGCACATGATCAAGTGTTCTGTACAAGCAAACACATGTCTTGGCTTTAGACAGCACAGGCTTGAAATAAAACCCTTCCCAGGTGAGAGGCTGCATGTGCAAACAGACAGTGGCCAGACCAGGTATAACAACAGATCTCAGACCCACAGCCTGCAAAAGCCCTCCCAAGATGCCAACGTGTCATATGTGTGGCCAGCCTGCCCTCTGAGCCACATCTCTAGGAAGTCAGACTTCTTTCTCCAGCAACCAGGAAGCCAAACAACCCTTGTAGCATCAGCACCAAGTGGCCCAAATCAGGGATTGATTGATAATGGGCAGCTTCACTAATGTCCCTATTTCCAGGGTAGGACTAACCAGAGAGAGAGAAATATGTACCCCTAACCAATCACCTGGGATGCCCTGTGTCTAGCTGGCTCTCTGCCACAACCTGAAACCCAGGCACAGCTTGCATTTTATCACTGTAACACCCTCGTGCTCCTCCACCATCCTGGGTCTGTCAAAATGCAAGTCACATTCAGTGACTCCTTCTTTAGCAGATCCGTGTAAATAGCCTTGGTTTCTTCTCACTTGGGTGGTCTTCATTTATTTCCATGGAGGGAACTCCCCGTAAAGATTTGACCAGTTCCAAATGTTTATCTCCAAATATGTGACCAAAATAACCCTGTTTAATAATGTAATGGTGTTCACATTAGGAAGAAGTATTAACAGATTTAATCTCAATAGAATAAATGGGAGGAAAGACCATAGGATCATCCAAATGGTTGTAGAATAATCACATAATATGACTTAATATCCATCCACAACCAGGACTTACCAAAATAGGGAATCCTCAGTGTAATACAAAATGCGAACAAGAAAGCCACTATTATAAAGTGATGATTTGTGTTGAACTAGTACAAGCATTTGGTAACTATCAAGAACAGGACAAGGACACTCACTACCACCACATCTACCCAGCACTGTGGGAAAAGTTCTAGCTTGTGCAGTAAGACAAGAAAAAATTGAATGCATAAGGACTGGAAAAGAAAAAAACAAAAACATTCATTATTCACAAGCTCTGATTCTACACCAAAAGTCCTAGGAAAGCTAATGCAATTAATTCAAGACCAGAGAACTTCCGGGAAGATGGCGACCAGGTGAGCGGCAGAGGGAATCTCTCCCAGAGACCGATCCTTTGCGCACGGGTGCCGGGTCCGTGGATGCAAAATTCCAACTGATCGGGCTGCTCTCCACGGCCTGAGCATTAAAGGGCCGGCTGGACAAGCCACGCCGCGAGAAGTGGGCAGATCCTGAGAGCTGGGCGCCCGAGAGATCGGTGAGGCGCTTCGGCCGCAGCTCGGCTCAAATCGCGTACAGCCGAGAGAGCGATTGCGGCGGGAGGAAAGCCTCCAACTCCTGAACCTGATCGGCTCGGAGACGGCTGTAACCAGGATTTGTTGGAGGCAGCGGAGCAGAGGAAACTCAGAGAACGAGCTACTGGGACAGATTGCGCCAATGGGGCAGCGTCCGGGATCCCGCTCAGAGCCCCGCCCCCGCAGCCGGCACTGCGCGAACTGGAGCGGCTGCGATCGGCGGGATTTCTGAGTCGGGAAAAAGCTCCATCCACGGAGATACATCTGAATGGCATTCCTGCCTGCAGGATCCCACGGTGAGTTAAGTGGGCACTCTAACCGGTTTTTCCTGAGTCAGGAAGAAGCTCTGCCCAGCGAGTGACATCAAAGCAGCTTTAAGGACTGCAAGATCTCCCAGGTAGGAAGAGCTAGCTAGGCGCCCCTAGGGCATTTGTGAGGGGGGAAGGAGCTCCACCCAGGGAGGAACACCTGAGTGGCCTGTCTGCAAGGGGCAGCGACCTGTTTATACGCCCCAGCCAGGGCTCGGGGTAGGGAGTAGAAGCGGAAATCTCAGCAGACAGCTTAAGGGACATTCTCCCAAAGAGAACGAATCACTGGAGCAGCCTCTGCAGCAGACCTTTGCCTGCTGAACTGCCTGGGGAATTTATAGCTCCACATTTTGAATCTGATACCCAAAAATGGGAAAACAGAGGAACAAAACGCACTCTCAAAACTCAACCCCACCCAGAACAAGTTTTGAATGTGAGGATACAGGGGAACCAGGAAATCACATACCTGCAAGTTATGAAACGATTGCATCCAAAATGAAACAACTCCAACAGGCCATAAAAGAGCTTAAAGCAGAAATAAGCCACATACCCGCAATGATTTCTCAGACAAAAAACGAGCTGAAAACAATGATAGAAGAAATGTTCCGTGCACATAGAGAAGATATAGACAAAAGACTAGAAGAAAACAGGAAACAAATGGAAACGTTACAAGAGCAATTTAGGAATGAATTACCAAGAATGAAACAGGTCCAAAGAGAATGCCAGGATTTGAAAACTAACGCTGAAAGCATGAAAAACCATTTAAATGAAACCGAAGATAGAATTTCAGAACTTGAAGACAGCATGACAGTTTATGAGCGTGAAAGGAAGAATCTCATGATATCATCAAAGACACAAGAAAAGTCAATCCAACAGCTGCAAGATGAGGCAAAACGTAACAATATTCGAATTATAGGAGTGTGTGAAACAGCAGGAGATTGCACAAACGATATAAAAGGAATATTTGATGAAATAATAGCAGAAAATTTCCCAAACAAGGTAAAAGATACTGAAGTTCAGTTAAGCGAGGCATATAGAACCCCAATGATCCATAACCCAAAGAAAAACACACACAGGCATATAATAGTCAAGATCCCAGATATCCAGCAAAAGAACACAATATTATAAGCTGCCAGAGAAATGAAACAGATCACCTATAAATGAAAGCCCATCAGAATCACAGCAGATTCCTCAACGCAAACCATGAAATCAAGAAGAGCTTGGAGCGAGATACTACAGCTTCTGAAACAATACAACTTCCAACCCAGACTGATGTATCCTGCAAAATTATCCCTCAAATTCAATGGAGAAATAAAATATTTCCACGACAAAGAACAACTGAAGAACTTCATGAGTGCCAAACCAGCATTGGAAAAACCACTAAAAGATATTCTAGACAGAGAAAAAAGAGACCACAATCCCAAGAACAGCTATAGAAATAACTCCCTAAACAGAACAAATAATTAAACAGTCAGCAAAAGAAGGAAAACTTCAAGTAAATAACATGACTAGAATAAGCCAACATATAACCATGATAACCATTAATGTAAATGGCTTCAACTCAAAAGTCAAAAGGAAAAGATTGGAAGACTGGATTAAGGAACACAATCCAATGATATGCTGTATACAGGAAACACATTTTACTCAAAAAGAAATCCACAGGTTGAAAGTTAAAGGTTGGAAAACAATTCTCCATGCAACAGGCCCCCAGAAAAAAGCAGGGGTAGCTATTATGTTTGCAAACAATGTAAACTT
>PVLD010008721.1:0-81971 GCA_004027595.1 Dinomys branickii
AGGGAGAGAGAGAGGGGGAGGGAGAGGGAGAGGGGGAGGGAGAGGGAGAGAGAGAGAGAGAGAGAGAGCGCACTTAGTATTGTATATCTTGACTTTGAAAAACAGCTCTTGGCACATTATAATTTCATGATGGAAAATGCCCATCATTCAAACCTCCCCAGACCCTTGGGAACCCAAAGATTCGATGATGAGAAATATGGCCCCAGAACATGTTAGTTCCTTAATTGCTGGAGCTGGCATTTATCCATTCTGACCTTCATTCCTGCCTTCCTTTGACACCCACAGCCATTCATGCCAGCAGTAGCATTACCCATGGAGCCCTATGGAGAGTGCTGGGGCTCAATGTTTCTCAGACCAATGAAATGAGACTCCTGGAAGGTGGGGCAGGCAGATGAATATTTGTAAAAGTTCTTCATGATATTTTAGTGTCAGTCATGGTTATAAACAATGGGCTATGAGAATTCCACACACTAATTGATCTAGTTTATCTTTCAATTCACTGCAAATGTTAAGGATGTAGCAGGTAGCTGGTATTATGTTGGTCGGTGGCCATATAATAAATAAGGTAAGATTAGTACCTCCTGATTCAGAAGGAGAGATAAAGGCATGAACATATGGATATATGATTTAATCTGCTAGGTACTATATTCTGAATAATTCAGTATTGAGAGAGGGCATGATCAGTCCCACATGGGTGTATCAGAGGAGGAGAGACGAGGAAACTTCACGTAGCAAATGAGGATATGCAGGTAAGTATAGATTGGTTGAGTTGACTTTTAAAGAATAAATAGGATCTACAAAACAGGATTAAGCAAGAAAGAGCGTGTTTGGGTGATTAGCACAGTGGTTGAGTTGTGTAAAAGGCAAGAGGTGAGACAGAAAAGTCAGGTGAGAACCCCATAGTAAAGGGCTTTGAATTCAACGTTAGTTGAATATCCATGAGAATCCTAGTACAGGCTATGTTCTGAAGGTACAAAAATGAATATAAATGACCACTTATTTTCCAGAAGCTCTCAGTTATATAGATGAGTCAGATGCAAGGTGGTAGATGCATTTTAGGCAGAGAAGTACGTGAAGAAAAACAACAGAAGGTTTGGTTTGGCTATTTTATTTTAGTATTTATTTTCTTTTTGTCTTTTTTGAGACACAGTTTCACTAGATAGTTTAGACTGGGCTTGAACTAACTTTGTAGCTCGGGCCAGCCTCGAGTTCCAGAGATTTTTCTGCCTCAGCCTCTCAAGTGCTGGGGTTACAGGCGTGTGCAACCATGTCTGGTCTGCTTTGGTGATTTTAGGGAATGATGATAACCCAGCCCTTTTGGGTGTGTGACAGCAACGGATGGAGATTAAATCTCCAAATGAAGGCTGAGATTAGATTGGCAGAGACTCGTGCCCTCTTTAGAAGTCTGAACTTTATACTATAGTTAACCAAAGGCTCTGAGGATTTCAAAGCGAGAATTAATAATACTTCATTTCTGACTTTCAAGTGATAACTTTGTGGTGATATGACGTGAATTGTGATCTCCAGAAATGTCAGAAGAGAGACCAAAGGATAAGGGAAGGACTATTAAGGCGATCCAGATCACAGGACTTCTGATCTACAGCAGCTGGGTTTTATCTTTGGTAGGTATTGTATATAATGGGGCTTGTGCTTTGGTGATAGGAAGGAGCACACCTTGAATTAGAGGCACCTAGGTTTTCCAGGGGGAGAAATGAATCAGACATCTGGAAATATGCATCTAGGGCATGTAAGATTAGTCTAGATTGGAACTGTTTATCTGTGTCAGGCGTTTGTAGGGGATAGATGTAGTCAAGTAAATGGCCAGATAGAAACTGACTCTTGTGGAAACTTATGACCTGGAGATGAACAAAAGATAGGAGCCAAAAGAAGGAAAAACTGGAGGGAATCAGGTGGGATCAATATTTCAGAGCGCTAGACTCTCTTTTGACTCTAGAGAGAAAATAACTTTAAGAGGAATGGATTAGACAAAAGTGTTAAATACTGTAAAGAAGTCAGTGAGGATTTAAAAACAGTAGTTATAGACTAAGTACTGAGGGGAGGGGCCATCTATGTATTTGGTATATATTAGGTGTTCAGTAAATATTTATAGAATGAGTAAATGGATATGTATTATGGGTTTTCCTAGAGGGATATATCCTGGTTATGTTCTCTAGTTTACTTTTGCTTGCATATGTTTATTTAGTAGATATGGATATTTCTTTAGTTTTCAAAGTATAGACACAAGATTAATCCACAGAGAGCATGGTTGTATTTTCTAACTGAAAGTGAACATTTTTTGAATGGAAAGTTTTTCCCTCATCACTTTCAAATAATGCATTAAACAATGGAAGGTGAACTAGCACACACTTAATTTCCTATGTCATCAGAAGTATGTTCCTTTTGACCTTTACAAGTTGAATTTGAAAGTTAATTTAATTTTCCCACTAAAGGCCATTAAGGTTCTGAGACAAGGATTCAGAACAATTTTAATGAGTTGGAAGTAGGTCAAAAAACATTTACCACTTATTTTTTTGTAAATGCTCCTGATTTATCATAAATTTACCCTTAACATTTTCGTAGTATGTCCCCTCTCAAAATTAAATGTTATTAGCTGAACAACTTCTATATTAATTGGAAAGTAGCCAAGTCTCTTTCAAGGGGCATAAAGAAACAATTTATGGACCATATTCTTAAAAATCACTTGAAAAATTTGCCTTAAAATGTTTTTGTTACAGTTCTCCAAACTGCTACAAAGCTAAATATGGTTTTAAAAATCTCAACTAATTTACATCTTCTAATGTTACATTTGACCATCACTTCCAGTTGGATAATATTTACTTTTATGTTCTCTTTGAAGAAGAGATAATTAGGAAAAGGAAGTTGTTGTGCTTTGGGGCTAGTTGCAAGGTGAACAATATAATACAGGACACATATTTTATAAGGTTATTTATAATAGCCACCCAAGGAATCATATACAAGAGAGTGCAGGAAATCTGTCCACACACTAAAGACCAAAGAATTCAGCTGAGGGCCTGGATCCTATGATAATGTCTGCAGGAGCTAGAAAGTCTGTGCCCGCGGAATGAAGGATCTGTGCTAGCAGGCGGAGGGATCCACACTGGAGACAGGAAGCGATGCTCAAAGTAAGAACCAGAGCTCCCCCAAAAGGTACCACAGCCATCCTCAGCAACAGTGAGGTCCTGAGCTCCTCTGAGGGTAACAGCTGAGTTCCCATCAGGAAAGCCCATGTGACAAGCTTCTTCAGGAGAGTGAGTAGTGCGCTATCTTCCCCTGTGGAGCCAGGAAGCAATGCTCAGAGTGAGGACCAGAGCTCCCCCAAAGTGATCCGAAGCCATTCTCAGTAACAACAAGGTCCCAAGCTCCTTGGAGGATGAATACAGCCAAGTTCATCAGGAAAGTCAGCATGACGAGCTCCTCCAAGAAAACCAGTAGCTCCTCACAGTTTCTCTCCACTTCCAACAGACTCCCAACAGCCTCTACCAGCTCCCAACAGCCTAACATCTTCTCCAGTCCTCCTCATGCTGCTGGCAACAACTCTCAAGTGGGCCTCCCACAGCCAGCACCACGCTTACTCAGTTCAGCTGGGTGTTATAAATCAACCACCAGTTGTCAATCCACCATAGAAGTCACTTAGTAGACTGGAATCTCAGTTAATGTAAGTGAATTCAGAGGATTCTAAATCTATACCATTCTTGAACAGTACATATATGCATAAACCAATAATTATAGACTAATAGGGATAGCAGATGGCATTGTTTTGAGAGTGGTTTATAGTTAGTTTCTGAGGTTATTTTCCCTAGAAGCAGGCTCAGAGAGGAGAACTTGTGGCCAAGCCGATTCATTAAGGGAACTATTTCTAAGAGAGGATGGCAAGGGAGTGGGGGACCCTGGGCAGGGAAGGGGGCAGGCAGGGCACAGGTGGATTTTAGATGATCTGTTGGTGAGATAAGAAGTATTAGCCACACTCATGTCTTAACCTGGCTGTACTGTCCAGCACCCGTTGGTCATTTGGTCCAGGCTATGGTGAGTTAAGGGCAGGAGGGAAGGGAAAGCGGAGCACCCTGCTTCTGTACTAGGACAGAGCAGTGCAGCCAGTATCCTAAGGTCAGGGTTCTGTGGCCATTAGGGGCAAAAGGGGTAGGTATATAGGTTAGGGGAGGGGCAGTTGGCAGAGTAGTGGTAACAGTGATCCATGGCGATGGGAGTGGAGCACCCAAACATATGCTGCCTGTGTCTTCTGTAGTTGATAATTTAATTTCTCTGAAAACACAGCAATACTTACATTTCTCTAATTTTAGTTCAGTTTTTGACCCAAAAATCCACAAAAGATGAGGTTCTGTGTAACAAGTGATGTCACATTTATTGCTTAGTTGCTGAGTTAAAAATGTTGTCTTATCTCTGCAGACAAAACCCAGATAGAAATATATTTGGAGACACACGGTCCAGAAGGAAATGTTCTTCACCTGTCCAGTTTTATTTCGAGAGGTTCCCTTCCTGTCCTAGCACAAACTCTTCCATGTGACGCATTTTTATAGAAGAAATGGGTGCGTGATTCACTAAGAGAACTTTGGTATCAAATTTGACAAGTGATTATTTTTTCTCCTTCAGGATAGTTTTTGAAGATCTACACAAATCTTTTCCTTTAGGTTTTGTTTTGTTTTGCTTCACTTTTTTATGGGTAGTCCCTTATCTTTGCCTTGCTAAGATATTTATTGTTGCAAAGATAAAGAAGCCATATAAATGCATATGGTGATGTTTTAGTTCAAAAATACTTCATGAAAATCTCTAAATCATTAGTTCATCTTCATTAAGACTATGAGAAGTGATTTGGTACGAAAAATTCCTTCATTGTATGCTCAAAATTAAGAGAAGTACTTGAAAAGTATCAGCATTGGTTTTGTACAAAAATGATATCCTGCATGATAGTGTCCTCTGAAAAGAATTTACATTTTGATGGAGGAAAATATCACGCCAGGGAATTTAGGGAATAGCTAATATTTGTACAGCAACTGAGGGCACTTAAGTCTTCAACATTTCCCTACAGTGGTTCCATTTATCTGTATAGGATACGTCCCCCAACCCTGAGTGGATACCTGAAACCAGAGATGGGATCAAGTCCTATATAGTCTATTTTTCCTATGCATACAAACCTGTATCATTTAGGTACAGGAAGAGGTGAATGTGATAATAGTAACAGAAAAATTAAAACAATGTACTGTAGTTAAAGTTATGTGCATGTAATCTTTCTCAAAGTATCTTATTTTAATACAGTCATGCTTCTTCCTATAGCAATGTGACATGATACAACGGCTGCGTGAAGAGAGGAAGAGAAGCTACTAAGTAACTAGTGAGTGGGTAGCACATAGATGTGGGGTCAAAAGAATAATTCCCAACTGGGCAGGATGTAAGGAACAGCTCGGGAATTCATGGTGACTGACGATGGTGTACAATTCAAAACAAATGAATTTATTAGTTATGAAATTTCCCAGTTAGTATTTTTCTGTTGCAATTGACAGCAGGTAACTAAAATGGTGGAAAGTGAAACAGTGGGTAAAAGGGCACGACTGGACTTTGTTGCCGACTCACGGTCAACAGGGTCATCTTATTCTGCTAAAATTGCCCCAAACAAACCTAACCTCAGTGTTGACTCACCTTTCAGTGCAGCTGGACCGTTGTGTAGTCCATGGGTCACTCTTCCCTTCTCTCACCCTCATTCCTTCCTGTGCTTATCCAGCATGAGCATCAGGGAAGAGGAGGAGGCAAATAAGTTCTTCCTGGAGCCTGTCCCTGTTTTAGTTTTACTTTCTACTTAGTTTTGTAAATGTAGTTTAACACCATGCGGCAATAAGGGTGTTTTCAAGTCTATAACTGGGTTTTTCTTAATTCTCAACTGTTGGTAAAATGATTTTTAAAAAGACATAGTACTGGCATAAATATAGACACGTAGGCCAATGGAACAGTGCACACAGGAACAAACCTACACCACCACAGCAATCTGACCCTTGACAAAGGTGCCACAAACACGCATGGGATGAAACAGCCTCTTTAAGAAATGGTACTGGGAAAGTTGCCTATCCATATGTAGAAAATTAAAACTAGACCTCTTTCTGACACTTTATTCAAAAATCAATTCAGGATAGATAAAAAAATCCTAGGTATAAGACTGGAAAGCTTCAAAATGCTAGCAGAAAACGTAGGGGAAACACTCAAGGGACAGGCAAAGGAAATGATTTCCCACAGAGGACTCCAGCAGTGCAAGCAATGACAAAAGAGATGATCCCAAATCACCAAACTTTTGCACAGCAAAAGCAACAGCAGAGTGAAGAGACGGCATATAGGATGGGAGAAAAGATTTGCAGGCTATTCTTTTGACAGAGGATTAATATTCAGAATATAGAAAGAACTCAAAAGACCTTAACATTAGGGCGAATAAAAAACCAAGTAATATATGGGCAAGTGAACTGAACAGACATTTCTCCAAAGAATAGAAATTGCCATTGACTGTATAAAAATGTTCAATAACTTTAGCCACCAGGGAAATGCAAATCAAAACTACTTTGAGATTTCCTCTCAGAATATGAAAACAATAAATACTGGTGAGTGTGGGGGGAAAAGAAACCTTTATACACTGTTGCTAGGAATGTGAATCTGAAGCCACTGTGGAAATCAGTATGGTTGTTCCTTCTAAAACTAAAAGAAGAGACACCACTGGATCTAACTATTCCACTCCTAGGTATACACCCAAGGGTTTTAAGCTTAGCATATTATAGAGATATCTGCATACCTACATCTATTGGGACATAATCCACAGTAGTTAAGCTATAGAAAGGGTCTAGGTTCTTGCCAATTAGTGAATGCATAATAAAATGTGGTATAAATGCCTAATGCAGTGTATTTCAGCCATAAAGAACAAAATCATGTCATCTGAAAAATAATAGATGGAATTGGAGACCATCAGATTAAGCAAAATAAACCAGAATCAGAAAGACAACACCCTGTTTTCTCTCAAACATAATCCCAGAGGAGAAAACACGGAAGCAGACTGGACACTGTTAGAGGAGATGAAGAAAATGAGGAAGGGAGAGGAAAAAATAAAGGTAGTTGGGGATCAGAAATGATCAAAGCTTCATATATATATATATGAGTGTGAGAAAATGAAACCTATTATTCTGCAAAGTATCATGTGCTTTAGAAATACCAAAGTACAAAACTCTTCTTATGTTAAAAAAAGTGAGTGTGAAGTAAGATATCTGGGATAATGTAGAACGGAAATGATTGCAGAGAAATAGAAGAAGCAGAGAGAGAAAATACTATTAAATATGAATGGTTCACTGCACATGGCTAATTTAACTGCAAACTTCTTGTCATTTAAAAACCTACGGTGGATTCTTTCTTCATTTGCTCTCACTATTGAATCTTTGATCTGGATGATTAGGTCACATGCCAAAAGGAACTTGGCCCAGTTTATCCCCAGTAACTGTATTTTTCTTTCTTAATTTCAATCAGAAATCACAGATTACAGAGGAAGAGTTTACATGTGAAAAATAAATCATCTTTACAGTGGAGAATGAGACCAAGAGGTGATATGAATGTGCGGAGTGGTGGAAGTAAACTTAGACAATCCCTCCCCTGCAGCTTCCTCCGACACCAGATCTCACTTGAAACACTGAATGAAGGTGGCAGGAGAAAAGAAAGCACCCTGTTTTGTTCTCTAAAGCTATGGTGTGGGGGCAGGTGGGTCATTATGCTCAGGTGACCGTCAGTTTTTCTCCTCTTTTGTCTCATTTTTCATTCCTTTCAGTCTAAGAGCCTTACTTCCCATTTTCCTAAGTGTCTCTCTGAGAGATACTTTGGGTATCACAACGTCTACTTCTCTGGACAAATTGCAGTTGGACAGCAGACAAATCATTGTCTCTTTTGAGCCCATTTCCATATCTGTAAAGCCAAAAGTTTAGTCCATATCTTCTAGAAGCTCCTCAGAATTTAAGGACAAGGATGTGTGTGTGGAATATACCTAAGGGAAAGGTGCTGCATTCCGAGATTGTCTACCATCTCACAGGGATGTTATGAACTCGGTGAGAAAATTCGTGTGATATTTTGAGTTCCATGACACACAAGCAGGGCATGCATTTGTGCTCTTATGATTTATGTGCTGTAGAGCTATAGCAGCATATACTTTGTAATGTGTTTATTCACTTCATTCATTGCTATACCAAACTTCACATGGGCAGTGGTTCAACAGTGAAACAAGTGTTTAAAACTTTTTTCCTGAAAAAATAGCCATCCCATAACTGTTATACTATTGTACATGTAACACTACCAGCTGCCTAATGTGATTTACGTTTTCTTCTGTTGGGGTGGGAGATGTAATGAAGGGAAAGAGCAAAGAAGGAAATATGGCCAAGATTTTCTTACTAAAGTAACTCCTATCTCCTATCACTCAGCACGCTGAATGTGCCTCCAAACATTAAGATATTGGAATGTCTCTTTCAGAAAGACTGATGGATTTGAATTTCTCTGTTAACTAACGATTAAAAGCCATTTTTTACAAAAAATCATGGATTCATAAAAATCTATTTTAAGAAACATCGGCAATCCACGTCAACTTCCTCCCCAGCCAGTCACATTCTGAAACACCATGAAAAGTGGCTGTTTATTGAGTGCTTAAAGTTTATTGTAATTAGCGTGTTGCTTTCAGACATGCTAACATAAAACAATGCACACTAATTTAATTAACAGAAACATCTTGGGAGAGGTTGGGCAGCCCACACAATCCAAGAAAGAGCTGAACTGGCAGACTTTGAGAAATACAACAACTTCTGCTCTGGTGTTGGAAAGCAGGAGCTCAAGGCTCTCTCCTTGGGTTGAGATGCTCACTCAGATTTGTGCCTTAAGATTTCATTCCTTGGGAGAGAGAATAAGTGGGGTATCTTGGATCAGGTGCCTACTTTGGTGGTGTTGGTGGTAACTGTGAGGGAATTGTGGGGACCAGCAACACCTTTCTCACCTCTGAAGTGTGGCACTAGGGAAGGAGAAGTACCCAAAGAAAGGAGGTTAGGAAGACAAACTCCAAGATATCTATGACTTCAAATCTATACTATAATTAAGTTTATTTAAAATATATGGTGGATATATTTTGTAGCATACTGGATTTCCTAACAACTTAACTATGGGTATATCAATTGCTTAAATCTTATGTAAAGGAAGCAGTGGGTTGAAATGGTCTGCATATTTGGGTTTTGCCTTGGTATGATCACTAATTAGTCATATAATATGCACAAGAAGCTTAATCTTTTAGGACTCAGTTTGTAGAGTTGAAAACTGGGGGGGATGTATAGATCTATACTGTATATTTAATTTAATTTAAAATTCTTTTTGGTTTGATTGTTGATTTGAGTTACAGAATTGAGTTCATTCTATCCCTCAGTATCTCAATGTGTACTACACCATGGTGCTTATCTAATACAGGTCTCTTTCTTATTTTATCTTCCTGTCCACTGAATCCCACATCTCCACTTTGTAATGCAACAGACAACCCATTTGTGTTAGTCAGCATTCCATCCTTGTGATAAAACACCCGAATTAATTGACTTAAATAGGAAAGATTTGCTTTGTTTTATGGTTTCAGAGGTTTAAGCCAAAGTCACTTTGCACCATCACTTTGGGTCTGGTGTGAGGCCATACGTCACGGCAGGGATATGTGACAGAGGAAGGATGCTTGCCGCATGGTTTCCAGAGGCACAGAGAGAAGGAACAAGACCAAGGGCCCAATATCTCTTTGAAATATGCACTCAGTGTCCTAACTTGTTCCCACTTGGTCCCTCCTCCTAAAGCTTCAATGCTTCCCAGTGGCACCACTGGAAGGCAGGCCAGTCATTAGCATTAGGGCCTCTGGGGAATAGCATATGCCCAAACTATTGCACCATCTACTCAGAACCTTCAGTACATTTCTTATAAAAGTAAACCCTATAGTGTGATTTTCTGTGTGCACATATATGTTACACATATATACACATGTATGTATATAATATACACACTTAAACAGTCTGCAACGATTTTGTCAATCTAATTTTATTTTTAAAAATTGTTTTCATGCAACATTATGGCATTGTGTAATGTATAACCACTCTCACCGTATTTATCTTCTCCTGGAGATGAATATATAAAATAGCTCCAAATTTCACTACTAACAGGAAGTTTCTTGTTTGTACATAACCGTATTTCCTGTGGAAGTTATAAGAGTTTCTGTGGGATTTATTCCTCCAGTGCGATTAAGATATAAACGTTCAGAATTTCACTAACTAGAGTTAATTCGCTTTCCAGAAAGAATTTAACACTTTCTTCTGCCATCAGTTCTACATACAAGCTCTTATTTGTCTAAATTTTCTTCAAAACTTGGTTTCATCTAACTTTCTATATGTATATACAGATAGGAACTGAATTGTATGTGGGTATGGATTTATATATATATTTCTGTATATACACATATTTAGAACTACTGCATGTATATATACATATAGAAAATACATGTTTATAGCATGCATTTTGCCCTATGATCACTAAGATATTTCCCTATATTTTTTTCCTATGTCTTCCCAGTGTTTTAATCTGCATACTTTAACTTATTTGGAATGCCTCTTTTATGTTAGTCAGTTTTATGTCACGGCAACAGAATACCTGAAGTTCAACTTATAAGGAGAAAAAGTTTATTTTTGGCTCATTATGTCCGAAGCTCCAGTCCATGATCAGTTGATCTAGTTGCCTGCAATGAGCTAGAATATGATTGCAGGGAACACGTGGTGAAAGAAACTGCACACTTCGTGGCACCCAGGAAGTGGACAGAGAGGAGGGGGTGAGTTGCCATTGTCTTCATCAAGGGTGTGCCCCCGATGACCTAACTTTCTCTCATTAGGCTCCACCTCTTTTTTGGAAATACTGAAATTTAGACCTAGGGCTTTTGTACTGAACTACATCCCCATCCATTTTTATGTTTAAATTTTTAGACAAGGTTTTCTTAAGTCTCTAAGTTACCCAAGCTGGGTTTAAATTTGTGATCTTTCTGTCTCAGGTTCCCAGAGTGCTAGGATTATAGATGGGCATATCTTAGGTCTCATTTTTTAAAGATTCCACCATTTGAAAATAGCAGTAGGTTTGGTAACCAAGTTCCTAATACATGAGCTTTTGGGTCATACCTCCAAACCATCAACAAGGGTGTGCCCCCAATGTTGTGAAAATAACCGTCTTTGTTTTTACTTTATTTTTCTGTGTAATTTATGCAAGACCTACTAAATAAGCTATCTTTCACTGTTTTTCATTCACTTTTTGTCTACTTTATATGATAGCAAATCACATATAAATACTGCTGTATTTGAGCTCTGTTCTATTTCATTGGTCTATTTGGCTTTATACCAATGTTACATTGCTGTAAATTACTGTAGTTTTGTGGCATGCCTTTATATTCTAGAGGTTGAGACCCTGGTTATTTTTCCTTTTAAAAAAATTGATCTATTAGCCAACTGGCTTTTCATATGGAAATACATAAAAATGTATCCTATTATACAGAAATAAATTCCAGATGAATAATGGCTTAGAAATGAAGAAAAATAAAAGTTTGTTAAAAATTCTATGAGAATAAATGTACAACAGATGGATTTCTGAAGTCTTCCTAGCAAAACTAGTAATTTAGATGCTTTAATATGATACATACACACACACACACACACACACACACACACACACACACACACACACACATATATATAAAGCTTGAAAACTTGTATATGAAAAAACTTTCCATAAAGAGTCAATAGGCAATGATTGGATTCAAAAAAGACATTTGTAACTCATATGACAAAGTGTTAAATTTTGTATTATTCAAAGGTCACAAACTCAGTTGGAAGTATAAAAAATTGATAGCAAAAGAGTAAATTTAAATAGCCAACAAATGTAAAATGATGCACCAGTTTAAAGACAGAGTCAATCACCTGTAACCACATGCTCTCTGAACAGGGAGGGATACAGGAAAAAAAAGGTAGTATGATATATATTAGTGGCAGAAATGTTAAGATTTAGATCATTTTCAGAAGCAAATCTGGAAAAATCCACGAGGCTTAAAAATACATATTCTTTTCTATTCAGCATTTCTATTCTTAGCCATTTCTGTTATAGAAATAAACGTATGCATCTTGCCCATAAAAATAAAAGTATAAAATTGTATAAACTTGAGAAGGGAAAAGATCTTCAATGACGCATTGCTTATACTCACCAAAAAAATGAAGGCAAGTTGCCCTTTGAGAAGAATGTAACTGAATGACGGTTTGAGCAGTATTAGTATTCTACAGTCACGAGAGTAATTTACAACAATAGACATATGTGTACGATAGGATATGGGATTATGCGTAGGATGTAGATAGGAAAATAGAATGTGTGCATGGATACATGGGACTGGGGAAGACAGTGCAGAAAGCTGTCTGCAGTGAAAACAGTATCGTATGATTCCAACTGTGTGAAATTATTAGGTATAAATCATGCAAGAATGGACAGTCACTAAGCATTAAAAGTGATTGATTATCTGTCAGAAAATAGTGAAATTACAGATGAATTATTAACATCTGTTCTAGTTTTTCAGGGAACATATGTTTACATAATCAGGAAAAACAATAAAGATATTGTCATTTTAGAAATGAGTATTAAGTCACCAAAAGCAAATAAGCAAATGTGGAACAAAAATTGACAGTTATCTATAAACATTTATTCTTCCATAGAAATACTGAGTAAAGTTTGGCAAGCTTGAAAAAAACTACTACTAGGATCTTTAATGACATTACATTGAATGTCAATGTAATTACACTGGAGAAAAATCCTATGTGGGTTGATATCTCTTATTATATTGTGTTCTTGTAATATTATATAATGCTCATTTATTGCTACATATTGTTACCTTTAAAGGAGCTCAGGAATTTTCTTCTTAAAGGTTTTATTCATCCTTTATTAAGTTGTTTATTGTTTTTGTTGTTATTTTCTGCTTTATTTTCTTGTTTGTGATTTAGAAGAACGTTTTTCACTTTTATAAGATGATCTTTACCTTGCAACTGTGCCAAATTATTCATTAGTTTGCAGGACATTTTTGTTGTTTCAAATGTTTCATTTTAAGAGAAAAATTTTATAGTGCAGAATATATGAATACAATTTATTATCTAACTACCTTAATTATATGGTTTAGGGGTATTCAATAAATACATATTATTGTGTGGTCATAACCATAATTCATCTCAGAACTGTTTTCATCTTGGAAAACTGAACCTCTTTGCCAATGACAGAATAATTACCCATTTATTTCCTTTTTCTCTAAAACCCTGGCAACCATCATCCCAATTTCTGTCTAGGAATTTACCTATGTGAGGTGTCACATGTAAGTGGGGGAACGCAGCGTTTAACTTGTTGTATGTGGCACTGTTCATGTGAAAAAATGCATTTACGTTTCATCTGTAGTCAGAATTTAAATCCTAGTGATAGTTCATCGTGTGATAATCAAGCTGGATTGTCAGCTCCATTGGCTTAAGAACAGCCTGGAGGATTAATAAAACACACTCTTGGGTGTGTCCATGTGGGTCCTAGAAGCCTGATTTGGGATTTTATATCTGGTTTCTGGCTCCTTCTTTTCAGGTACTATTGCCCTACCCTGATTCCTAGCCACTGTGAAAGCAGGCTGTGCTCTACTCTAGCCTTCTAGTATGATGTTCCTGCCTTGAAGTCAGTGATCAACGGATTGCACGCCCTGAAATCATGAATGAAATAAACCCTTTCATCCATTAAGTTACGGGTGTTGGATATTCTCTCCCTGCAACAGGAAGCTAATATATGTTGTATGTATGTACATTTTTTATGTTCTTCATCTGTTGATAAATACTTGAGTGAATATGGGTGTATGGATATCTGTTCAAGACCTGGCTTTCAATTATTACACATATTCAACCAGAGGTAGGTTTGATGGATTAGAAGGTAACTCTATGCCAGTTTTTTGAGAAACTGCCAGACTATTTCCCACAGTCACTTTACATTTTTACCAGTAGGGTACAAGGGTTGTGACTTCTCCACACCCTTCCCAACACGTGTCTTTAGTTGTTATTTTGCGTTTCAATAGTAGCTATCCAAATAGGTGTGAGGTAAGTTAGTATCTCATTATAGTTTAGGTTTACATTTCCCTGGGGATTCCTGAGGTTTAACATCTTTTCACATGCTTATTCACCATTTGTTTACATTCTTCGTGGAAATGTCTATTCAAGTCTTTTGTGTATTTCTGAATCAGGTTGCTTGTTTTGTCATTGAATTTTAGAGTTCTCCTTATATAGTCTGCACACGAATCCTTCATCAGATGCAATTTGAAAAATACCACTCTACAGGCTGCCTGTTTTCATTGTATGATTGGCAAATGTTTACTTTCATTCATTTGTTGAGAATGTTTTTGATACACGAACATTTTAAATTTTCCTTAAGTCAAATTTGTCTCTTTTTCTTTGGTCGTCTTTTACACTGATAAGTTAATCTGCTTTCCTGAATTTTACTTCATGTTCTTTTCCCAATCAAAGAATTCACCCAAACATCAGTTGTCATGTTACCTTATCCTCCTCTTGGCTGTGACAGTCTCTTATTATTTTCTTTACTTTCAGTGACCCTGGAATTTTAAAGAATGTGGCCTGGGAATTTTGCAGAATGTCTTCAGCTGAGATGTGTCTGATGGTTTCTCACGATTAGACTGAATAATGTGTGATTGGGGAGAAGATCACAGAAGTGAAGAACTGTTTTTTTATCACATGTTATTAAGGGTTTTCTGAATACAATCTATCAATACTGATGTAAACTTCCATCACTCAACTTGATTGTTAAGGTTGACATCACACAGTTATTCCTTTTACCCTCATTTTTCCTGTTATACTGTTTGGAAAAAGTCATACTGCACAACCCACACTTAAAGAGTGGAGAGAGATGACCCACTTCTTTAAGGGTAAAGTATCAATATTAGTCATTTGAAATTCTGCATGCGAGACTTGCCTCATCTCCTCCATTTAGTCATTAAATTTTCAGTTTAAATCTGAATGGATTTTGGAAAACTTCTATTTTGGCTCATAAGCCGATATCATTTTAATTATTTTGTTGTTAAATTGTTCTAACTTTGGCTATTTTGAACCTTTTAAATTGACTCCTGCATCCCTTTGACATTTTGACATATGCCCTTATTGGAGACCACTTAATCTCCCTCTCTCTCTTTCTCCTGTCCTCTGTCCTTCCCATTCCTTCCTCTTCCTTCCCTTCTCTTCTTCTTTGAGCACTTTCTTAATTACTAGTGTTCTAAGATATCCCAGGATTATTTTATGTATTTACTGGCATAGTCTTAGAACTAACCATTTCTCTAAGGAGCCCAGTTCTTCTTCTGGGCAATGATATTACAAACCAAGATTTGGATGCTAGGATGCTGTGTTCTGATGGCTAGTGGATACCATAGGTTCTGGGTCCTCTCAGCTGGCAGAATAAGAAAATATATGTGTGTACACACACATATGAAATATTTCTGTGTAATCTTTTGTTTCTGTGGTAAGCTAAGGATGTATCCAATTCTATTCCATCACATGGATCATTCTAGAATCTTCCCCTGGCTTATAGGTATATCTTACTTGAACAATGATGGATTTGCCTACTGCTATTTGCCAATCAGCTTGTCTATTATCTAAAAGATATGGAGGGAAAGTAAAGAAGAAAAGAAGGAATGTATACGTATATATAAGATAGCTAAGATAATTGTACTACTAATTTCTATTGGTTCATTGAAAGGAACAGCTAGTTTTTGTATTGTTTGACCAATCTTCCATGCCTATATCTGGTAATGTGAGCAACTACTTTGAAGATAACAATATGTGATATAATAACCATTGTTAATTTCCTATCATCCTGTTTTAAAATTCTGTAACATTTTTAGTCTTTTTTACCATTCTTTTTAAAGTAAAAAAATTAAAAGATAGTTTGCTGGGATAGTTTTCCAGGATTGCATTAAATCATTAAATCTATTTTTATTAGAATTTAGACTTTGATTTTTTAAAAAAATTAGTGCTTTGTATTTTCCTTATATACAACCTGCACATATTTTATTGGAATCATAGCTGTGGATTTGAATGGATTGGATACATACATACATATATATATATATCTATATATATCTATATATATATAGATATATATAGATATATATAGATATATATATATATAGAGAGAGAGAGAGAGAGAGAGAGATTCAAAGTTTAAGTTCCAATTATTCATTTCTAGTATATAGAAAAGCAATTGATATTTATATTAACTTTGTCTCCTGTGAGTTTGTTGTACTGTTTATTAGTACATGAGAGATTTTTTGGTCAAATTGGGGGATTTTTGTATAATCATTTTATCTGAGTTGAGTTTTTATCTCCTTTCTAGCCAAAATGGTTTTTGCATCCTTTTCTTGTCTTACTATAACTAGGAATTCTAGGACAATATTGACTAGGAGCGGTAAGAAAGGATACCTTTACTTTGTTTCTAATCTTATACAAATATTCATTTTGTCATCACTAATCATCACTAAGTGAGACGTTAGGTATAGGCTTTTTAAAATAGATATTCTCCATCAAGTTGAGGGCTTGCTTTATTCATCTGCAGAGAGTTTCCTAAGTCATGAGAAGGTATGTGAGTTCTGTGAAGTGATACTTCTTATCACTTGATATGATCATATGATTTGTCTTCTTAACCATGTTGATGTTGTAGATTATTTTTAAATGTTGAGCCAGTCTTGCATAATTGGAGTAAGTCCCAATGAGTTGTCATATAATCTTTGTACACATTTTTGAATTCCATTTGATAATGTTTTGCTAAGGATTTTTACATTTGTGTTTGTGACAAATATTGGTACATCATTTTCCTTTTTTAGAGTGGCTGTATCAAGCTTTAGCAGTTGGGAAATCCTGACTTTCCAGAATAATTCAAATAAGTTTCTGAAAGAGACTGTGAAGAACTGATATTTCTTTCACAAATGGTAAACTTTATCAGTAAAAATTATGCAGACCAAATATTTCCTGGTTTGAAAGATTATCAATTATGGACTAACTGTATTATTATATAAAGATATATCTAGGTATTCCTCCTGTGTGTGTTCTAATTAACCCTGTCTTTGTTGGACTTGGTTCACATTATCTCAGTCATCAAATTTTAGCACGGGGTTATTTGTAATCCTTTACTATTACCGTGACATCCATGGGGTCAATAGTGATGACCGCTTTTTCAGTTTTGATATTGGTAATTTGGGTCTTCTCTTTTTATGTTTCTTAGTTAGCTTAGCTGGGTTTCATTTCATCAATCTTTTAAAATGACCAGCTTTTGGTATCATTAATTTTCTGCATTATTTTCTTATTGAGTCTTACGCACTTTCACAGACTTGTGCTTCAGCTTTAATAATCCTTTTTCTCCTTGTTGTAGGCTTCAAGGTTCATTCTTAAATCTCCTGTGGTTGAGACTTAGGCTACTGATTTTTTTTTAAGGCTACTGATTTTAAATCTTCCTTCATGTTTGTAGCATAGGACTCAGATGCTATAACTTCCTCTCTAAACATTACTTTCACTGCATCCCACAAAGTTTTATAGTTATATTTTAATTTTCATTTAATTAAAACATTTACTATTTGTCCTTTATTCATGTGCTATGGTAAATTATAGCTGTATACTTCCAAATATTAGATTTTCACATTTTAAAAGTTATCTTCCTTGTTGCCTGAGAACATACTTTGATTCCTAATCCTTTAACTTTGGCAAAGTGTGTTCTGTGGCCCAGGGTGTGGCTTGCCTCAAAAGAGTTTGAGAGAAGGTGATTCTGTTTTTGTTGAACAGAGTGATCTGCAAATGTCTATTAGATCAAGTGATTGATAGTGTTGTTCAGGTCAACAATGGCTTCACTGATTTCCTCTCTACTTCATCAGTTATTGAGAAGGGGGGATTAAAAACTGCAAACATAGTTTTGGATTTATCTATTTTTTTCACTTCTATCAATTTTCGTCTTACGTATTTTATATTTTAAGAATATACACATTTATGGTGGTAATGTTGGGGGAAGAATTTGTCTATTTTCTCTCATACTTTTATTTCCAACTTTTTGTTTTGATGTCTGCTTTGTCTGAAATTAATAGAGCTACTTCAGCTTCCTTTTGATTCGTTTTCTTTTCCCATTTCCTCGCTTTTATATAATGTGGGTTTTCTAAAATAATGTATTGTTAGGTCTTATTTTTAAAAATCTATTTAGTCTTTGTATTTTAATTGTTGTGTTTAGACTGCACACATTTAAAATGATTATTAACATATTTAGGTTAATCTCGAATATTTTTATAGTTATCTCATGCTGTTGACAGGATTCTTCTTTTGCTTCTTTCTCTAATTTTAACACTTTTTGGGTTCCATTTATCATCTCCCAGTATATACAGTGTGTTCTTACCTTTTTAAAAGATTTGTTGTAGATTTTACAAAATACCTTTTTAAATATATTAATCTTCAAATAACACCGTTTTGCTTCTCATGTTGCAGGTATTTTATAACACAGTATTTATATTTCTGATTTTTTATTTCTGTGACATTGCTGTCATTTATTTTACCCAAACATATGCAATATTCAACATATTGTTACCATTATTATTTCAAACAGTTATTCTCAGATCAGTTATGATTAGAAAAATGAAATATTTTACCTTTATTTCTGAATTTTTATATAAGAAAATATTTATATTTATATCCAAGTTACTTCTACTGAAATGCACTTATATATGCCTTTTTTTCTGGTATTTATTCTGCTTCATGTTTTTTTGAGCATCCTGGTCTATAGTTTGGTGTCTGTTATTAATTCTGGAAAGTTCTCAGTCATTATTGTTTCAAATAAATCCATTCTGCTTTCTCTGTGCTCTCTTTCTGTAATCTAATTTTCTCTAATTTGATCTTCAAGCCTTTTTCTCTGGGGAGTGGCTATAAACTCCAGCCCTGTCCTGGTGGGAATCCATGGGCTTGGCTTAAGGATGTTCATTCACAATGTACCTTAAAATGTTTACTTCCATGTCCTGACTTATGGCCTAATGTCTAAATGTTTGATCCATGACCAGGTATCCATCTTGTAGAAGATTTGCTTTTACTGACTGAAGCCCTTGTAGCTCCTGTGTGACCTGTGTCCAGTTTATTCCTCTAAAGATATTCACTCTCTAGGTCCTTGTGGGAAAGAAGTTCAGTCCAAGTGTATTGGTCAAATGAGACACGAAAGAGGCAATTCCAGAAAACACATGAGATGAAAGGTTATCACTCACAGATTCTTGAGAGAAGAGGACGACATGCCTCGCAGGGCCAGTGGGAAGGGGGTGGGAGTCAGGATACACATGTTCAGTCAGCAGGTGAGGAGCAACGCAGAGGGATCTGTGCGCTGAAGTCTTTATTTGGGCTCAAGGGCATCACCAGGTGAGTTTCTCAGAAGGTCTAATTGGTGGTGTTATCAGCAAGCAGGTACAGAGTCTAGGAGATCACACTGTGATGGACAGCGCTGGCTGTGGTGTAGTCCATGGGCATGAGCATATGTGAGTGGGCCAAGTACTAGATTTTTTTTTTTTTTTTTGTCTTTTTGAGATAGGGTCTCACCATGCAGTTCAGGCTGGCCTTGAGCTCACTTTGTAGCCCAGGCTGGGCTTGAACTCCCATCAATCCTCCTGCCTCAGCCTCTGGAGCACTGGGATTACAGGTGTGTGCCACCATGCCCGGCTTGGTACTAGATTTTATGTGGTTATCTCATAGAATAGCTCAGGTAAGAGGCAGTTGTACAAGGTGTATATCTGGATCCAGCATACTGAGGAACTCAGAGGAGATAGAAAATGGGAAATTTTATTAAGAGTAACTAATAGCTTCTGTTGTAAGGAAACACAGTTTATATTAAAAATGGGTATTTCAGCCACAAAAAGTTATAGGAATTCACTATGACTTCTTTTTAAAATTGTTCCAATGTTTTTAGATGTTTTCTCTTTTTTTTAATTTGTTGTATGTTATATATATATATATATATATATATATATATATATATATATATATATATATATATTTTGGCAAAGTTTCTCTTGCCATATATTCGAACTCACCATCTCTTTCTTTTGCTATGTTCTGTGTACTGAGGGTCCAGCAAAGAATTTTTCACCTATGTTACAATGTTTGTTTTCTACCATTTATTTTTAATTTTTTTTCTGAGAGTTTCCTTATCTCTGTGTACAGCATCCATCTCTGTTATTGAATGCTTTTTACGTTTTCCATTAGAGCCGTGAACATACTGATGGTAGGTAATTCCTTTCTGCTAATTCCAAAGTCTGTGTTATCTCCTTGTATGGTTTTAATGCTGCTTTGTCTCTTTAGACTATCATTGTTTATTATTTTTTTCCCCTGTTTGTGTGCTTTGTAATTTCTTTGAAGGGTGGACATGTAACTGGTTTTGGAAAGTGAGGTAAGTAGTCCTCCAATTAAAGATTTGTGTTCATCCAACTAGGAGTTGGGCTTTGTTTAATGTTTTCTGTGCTGGAGACTTCATATTCTTCTAGTGTTCTGGCTTTTGTTCTCTCTCTTGACTTTCAGCTTCCCAGAAAGTCTATTTATCTGAAATCCACCATTATTTTATTGGAAACTTGTTGTCTAAAAAATAACTGTATGGGTATATTTTAGATGTACATATTGATAACATTCATCATATGGAATTTGAACCTGTGCATGATATATCTTAATTCTCCTTTTCCCCCAACCCCCTCCCTTCCCTTTAAACTCTCCTTGTTTACAAAAGCTTTGTTTCCATTTTTTTCCTTCTAATCTCTTTTTTTCTTTTCCCTCCCTTTCTTTGTGCTCCCTTCCTTCCTAGTTTCCCTTCCTTATTTGAACATTTTCTGCCTATTTGACAATAACTCTTACACACTTTCATCCTTATTTACACTTTTGGTTTCTCTTGCTGGAGAAATCATGTGATATTTGAACATGTGTGATCCATTTATTTTACTTAAGAGTATGGGTTTTTTGATCTGTTTCCATTTTGGTATAGTGCATAGGGAAAGATATGGGTCTAGTTTTAGTCTTTAGTCAGTTGTTTTGCATGTACCATGTTGGTTTTATCATTGTAGCTTTGTAGTGTATTTTCAAATCAGGGATTGTGATGCCCCCTGCCTTTCCTTTGTTGCCCAGAACTGCTTTTGCTATTCTAGGCCTCTTGTGGTTCCAAATGAATTTTAGGATTGCTTTCTCCAGTTCTGTGAGTTATGCTATTGGTATTTTTATTTGGGTTGTATGAAATCTTTATAACCATTTTGAGAGTATGGCCATTTTTAATATATTGGTTCTGCCCACCCAAGAACAAGGGATATCTTCCCAATTTTTGATGTCCTCTTTGATCTCCCTTTTTAGAGGAGAGTAGTTTTCAATGCAAAGATCTTTACCTTCCTTCAGTAGACTGATTCCTAAGTGTTACGTTTTTTTGGATGTTACTGTGAAAGGCATGATTTCCCTAATCTCTCTTTCAGTGAGCTTGTTATTTGTGCACAGAAATGCTATTGATTTTGGGTGTTGAGGTTATATCCGGCTACATTACTGAATTTGACTGTTAAACCTAGGTCTTTTGGTAGAATTTTTTGGAATTTTTCCATAGAGTATCATGTCATCGCAAATAATGATAATTTAACTTTTTCTTTTCTTATCATTATTCCTTTTATTTCTTTCTCTTGTCTAACTTCTCTGGCTAATGTTTCCAGAACTATATTGAATAAGAGGGGAGGCAGTGGAAATCCTTGTTTTGTTGCTGATTATAGAGTGAAAGTTTTCAGTTTCTGACCATTTCGTATGATGTTGGCTGTTGGTTTGTCATAGATGGCTTTTATAGGACATAATGAAAGCAGTCCTACCAGGGAAATTTATAGCAATAAATTCCCACTTCAGATAAACAGAAATGGTTCAAATAAAAAAACCTAGTGTCAAACCTTAAGCTTCTAGAAAAAGAAGAGCAAGTCAAGCCCAAATTATAAAGATTTGAGCAATCAATGTATTTAAGGCTAAAAACAATACAAAGAATCAATGAATCAAAGAGTTGGCTCTTTGAAAAATTCAATAAAATTTATCTTTTATCCAATGTTATCAAAAAAAGAAAGAAAAGACTCAAATCCATGCAATTAGAAATGAAAAGGGTGAAGTCACAGCAGATCCTGCAGAAATCCAGGTCATTAATAACCACTTCAAGAATCTGTATTCTAATGAGATGAAAAACACAGAATAGACAGATTTTTAGATACATATGAATTACCAAAGATGAATCAAAAAGATATAAAGATTCTAAACAACCCAATATCAGATAATAAAATTAAAGATGTAGTTAAAAACCTACCAACAAATAAAAGCCCAGGTCCTGATGGGTTCACTGATGAAATCTTTAAGAAATTTAGAGAGGATCTAGTGAACTACTCCTTAAACACTTTAATGGAACTTAAAGGGAAGAAACACTTCCAAACTCATTTCTTGAAGTAAGCATTAGCCTGATACCAAAACTAGAGACGGATACAAGCAAAAAAGAGAGCTAATAGACAAATCTCTCTAATGAAAATAGATGCAAAATTCCTCAGTAAGATAATGGCAAACAGAATTCAGCAAATCATCATGAAGCTTACATACCATGATCAAGTAGGATTCATCCTATGGATACAGGGATGATTCACTATATGCAAGTCAATAAATGTAATATAACATATTAGCAGAGCCAAGGACAAAAACCATATGATCATCTTAATAGATACCCAAAAAGCATTTGACAAAGTCCAACACCAATGCATGTGAAAATTGGAATAGATGGTCTTTATCTTACACTGGAAACTTGTTGATGTGGCTGGTAGTGCCACAGAAGTAGGAGTACATTCAATAATATTCCTATTAACTCTCAGTCTTATAGTGAGTCTAGGCCTTTAGTTTATGAACCTATGCAAGCATTTCTTGTATATCTGACGCCATTCCCTTTAAATGCGTTAAGAAGAGGAGCCTGGACTGAGATAAATGTCCTCCCCTACAGCTGTTAGACAAGGTTCTTATAATGTATTTCTTTCTTAAGGTTTTTCCAAGTGGAGAGGCCTCCAGATGTATTTCCTAAAGACTACTTTTCCTCATCCCTTGTATAGCCAAAACAAGATCTTTCTCAACTGTCAGTTTTGAGCAACTGGTGGATTTCCTAGATATAGAGCATTTGTAGACTGTTTCTCTCACTCAAGTTAGTCTACATCCAGCAGTTCATCAAAGTTGCTATTTAAGTGTTTCTACCTGTTTGTTACACTGGACTCTTCTGTTCCTGGTAAGAAGATCTTGACTGTGAGCATCTGTATTTTTCTGTCTGGCTAGATTTTGGGATGGCAGTTTATCTTACAAACTCATTTATTTGATGGGTTCAAGAAAAGTCACTGGTTCTACATTTCCTCAGTACTTTCTTGTAAGGACAGGGTTGGAAATTTCTAGGCTCTTTCTATGTTTGTACTGAGACTTAATATTCAGCTTTCATTTTATAGTTGTATTTGATATGTGTTTTCTCTTATACTGTTGTTCTCAGCCTTTCTATGTTTGCTCTTATTTTGACTCCAGTATTCACTATATTGCTAGATCACACTCTTAGTCCAGACTTAAATCTTTCTTTTGATGGATGGATTTAAATAATTTGTATCTATTGTAGCTACTTTTAAAATGTATTAAGTTCTTTTATGTCTTGTATTTTGTTCACTGCCATTTTGCTTGCCTAGTCCTGCATGTTTTTCTGACTTTGAATTTACACTTTCATTTCTTTTTTTTTATTTTTAAAAAATAAAAGTACAAAAACATACGAACAAACAGACACCAGTTAGCATAAAAAATAGTACAGTCACAACTAATCTACAGACAACTACAGACAACTATTGTATTATATCACTTAATGCTAAGGAATAATCGATGACGGGTTATTTGATCAATCTTGTATGTCTGTATGTGTTATCCTGAACACACACTTCGAAGATATCAATATGCAAAGCAGCAACTATTGGTGTTTTGTTGTTGTTGTTGTTGTTGTTTGCCTGTTTTGTTTTTTGTCTTTGGATTTTTGGTTTTTGTATTTTTTCTGTTGTTGAGAAGATTAATTGTATGACTAAATTTGCATGTCTGTATATGGGTTCATATATTTACACTTCGAAGATATCAATGGATAAAGCAATGACCACTCTTGAGACCATGACACCTTGTCTACACTTTCATTTCTATCCTCCCAGAAGATATACCAAATCTATGAGCACTCATACCTAAATTCATCTTTCCAAAAAATTTCTGAATTTTATTGTTTCTCAAAGAATATATTCCTGAATTGAACAAATAATTTTACACTCCTCAAAAGACTTTTGGTTTATCGTTACCACCCCTCTACTGCCCTATCCTCTATATTTTTTGTTAGTATTTTACTACAGCTAAGTCCAGGCTTAAGAGCCTCCAGCCAATGGCATGCTGGTTGCCATTTCATTACCTACATAAAATCTTTATTCTAACATTCTGTGGACCAAAACTTTAATTTCTACAACATGTAGTACTTGCTAGGGGCAACACTGAGGTATTTTCCACATTTGGAATTAGTCCATGTAATTTTTATTCAGTGTACTATTTTAGAGATTATTGAGAATACTAGTCCCTATTCAGTAGAGGAAGAGCCACGTCTGTGCAGAGAGGTTGCTCCCACCGTGCCTATGATTTAGAAAAGAAATATAGTTCATTTTGAGGCTCAGCTGTACTATGCAATGCATCTGTTATCATTATTTCTATATAAGCCTCTGGAAATTTTCAGGGCAATGTGGAGCATCTAATTTAGTCCAGTTCAGTGTTTTTCAGAGAATGTAACTTTGAAGTGGGTAAAACCAAGGTCCACATGATGTAGCATCTTATAAGCAGGACCTGCACTACATCCTGGATGCTAGCTTTTGCCTACGCTGCATCTTGGGTGCTATCTTCGATTTCAGAATCTGGCCCCTGAAATGATAATGGCTCCTAGCTGGACTGTATTTTGTGGGAGACCAGATGAGGAAATAGCTACATTTAAGTATGTGAGAATTCCATATTACAATACAATGCTGTGTTAGAAGGGAAAAAATAATTTTCATTATAAGCCATTCTTTCAGTTGTTCAAAGCCTTCTGAAATAATCCCTTTCAGATTTAAATCATCCATGCTTGAAAAAAATGCATGGTTGAAGCCCAGAGGTAATTTTATTTTGAAAAATTTGGGCAGACTCTTTTCAGATACATTAGATTAGTGAAAAGTTACAGAAATAAAGAATGAGTGGAAAACTCATAGACATTTTAAACTTTCATTTAACTCTCAACTTGCTGAACTGGTAACACTTCGTTTAAAGTAAATTCCTCATTTTGCCGAAAACATCATGAAATGGTTAAATAATTGAAAACAATATTGGGAAATAGTCTAAGAACAGCAGAACAGAGGCAAGCAGCACTCACATGTTCCCCTACAGTGAGGTACTAAAGTCGCTACTTTACAGATAACAATATGTAATGTATTAACACTGGTCATTCTCCTGTGATTTGTTATGAATTTTTGTCTTACCTTTCTTTCCATAAAATGAAAAGAGAGAAAAACAGGAGTGTGACTGCATTTTAAGGTGAGTGACTATGGCAAACATAGAAATCAGTAAGAGAGAGAAAGACCTGGGACAATAGCACAGTAAGAGAAACAGAACATCCCGGTATCTGCCATCCCAGCTCCACAGCTGGGGGAGGAGAAGTCTCCTCTTTAGAGATATAGGAGTAAAAGGCAGAATCCCAGCACACCGTACCACCACAGACATTGAAAACCCTGCCTTCAAGAGATTCTCAATCCTCTCAGAATTGCAACTCACTTAGATAAGTAGCCTGAAATTTGCACAGTAGATTTGGTTAGCAAAAGATCTCACACTATGTCCCACAAAACCTCCATGACCTCTCTTGAGAACAGAGCTATTATCTGAGTTTGGATGACTCCAGGAGTCAGAAAGCCGTCCATATCCCAATCTGCGAGAGTACTCCACAGACATTCTACTGTGCTGCATGAGGGCAGCTTCCTAGCAAATCATACTTGGTCCTTGTACTATAGGGGCTGGGTGCTGAGGTCAGAGGGAAATGGAGGGTGCGGCCCTCAAAAGCTGGGTCAGTGCGTTTGTCTTACGAGACTAAGGTTGTCACTAGTTACATGTAGACTCAAGCTACGATGAAAGCAAAGGCCCATCTGGCTCTGGAAGCCTCTGGCCTTTGTACAGGTACCTATTAATGGCAGGACAGGAGGATACATTGGTTCTCATGGCCAGAGCCATGGCCTGAACACCCACTTCTGTCAGGACTGGTGTGAATGCCATGGAGGGGATACCATCGCTCTTGCCACTGCTTCTGCCTGTGCAAGATATAGGCCTGCACCACTGACTAGGGGTGGGGACATGTCCCTCATACCCCTCACCACTGCCTAGGCTGCCAGTGTCAGAGGTTCTTGATAGTAGAAAAGCTAGTGTCAACAATACCTAAGAAAACCCCTTCACCTGACTGGGGATATCACTTCTATTGTAGGAGGATTCACACAGTGAGTACCCTATATCTATTGCTGTCTAAATCATGTCTGCCTGAGCTGCTAGAGTACTGCCACTTTTGCATGGCCCACAGAGACAGTGGGTCTTTCCAACTGCACTGCAGCATACACTGTGCCCAAATCAGAACTCATAGGAAAAGAAGCTACAGGAGACTACAACATGGTGCCCAGCTGGAATCAAAGCCAATATTACACAACAAAGTGATATTTTAAATACATGTTCAGGAGAAAGTCTCCAAAATGATCTACAGATTCAACTCCTATCAAAATAACAGTGATATTCTCCACAAAAGAAAAAAGAATCCTAAAATTCACGCAGAAGTGCAAAATACCTCAACTATTCAAAGTGTTCTTGATCAAAAATCATAGCCAGGCATTACAACACCTGATTTCAAGACATACCACAGAACTTTAGTGATCAAAACAGTGTGGTATTGGCATAAAAATAGATGCATAGGCCAGTGCAACAACTTGGAAATTCAGAAACAAATCCCTGCATCTGTAGCCAACTGCTTATAGACAGTGATGCCAAGAACAAACATAAATTGCAGGAAAGACACCTTCTTCAACCAACTGTGCTGTGAAAATTGGATAGACACATGTAGAAGTGAAATTTGATGCTTATCTTTTACTGTGTACAAAAGTCAGCTCAAGATGTATGTATGTATATACAGGGTAGCTAACAGAGGTGAACTACTGACTTCTATTGTTTTGTTGAAAGGAACAGTTAATGATTAATTATTTGATCAATCCTGCATGTCTCTATTTGTTCTTCTGAGAAACCACTTTGAAAATATCAATACATAGTACAACAACCATTGTTAATTTCCTACTACTTTGTCTGTGACTCTGTATTGCTTGTATTGTTCTTATGCTATTCTGAAAATGGATGTCTGTCAATTAATATGTTTTCCTTCTTTTATTTTTAAAATGAATTTTAAAAAAATGGATCAAGACCTAAGTGTAAGACCAGAAATTTAAATTACTAGAAGAAAACATAGGAAAAGCACTTTAAGACCTTGATACAGTTAGTTGCATTCTGGATAAGACCTTAAAAACACAGGAAAGAAAAGTCAGACCTTGACACATGAGGTCATATTAAAAATCTCCTGCACAGTAAAGAAAACAACAGAGTAAAGAGATGACATACAGGATGGGAGAAAATGCTACCAACAGTTTCATGTTTCAGAGAGCTAATATGCAGACTATAAAAAAAACAAAAAAAAGCCCCACAAAAGCAAGTAATTAATTAAAAATGGGAAAGTGATCTGAATGAACAATTTTCCAAAGGAGAAGTACAAATGGCCAACAAATATATGAAAAAATGCTCAATATCACTCACCACCAGAGGAATATATATCACATGTAATTGAATACTATCTTGCCTCAATCAGAGTAGCTATTATAAAATAAATAAATACATACATATATACTGGCAAGGACATGGAGAAAAAATACCCTGATACACTGGTAGTGGAAATATAAATTAAGACACCCATGATAGAGAACACTATGGAGTTCCCTAACAAAAGTCAATTAGATATACCAGATAGTCCAGCTATTCATTACTTTTGCATAAATATCTAAGGAAAATGAAATCAATATACTAAAGAGGTGTCTGGATATTCTTACCTGTGTTTACTGTAGCAAAAGTCACAGTAGCTAAGATATGAGATCAGCCCATATGCCTGCCAATAAAAAAGGATAAAGAAAATGTGTGTGTGTGCACATGTGCATGTGTGTGTATGCATAATGGAGCATTATTTAGCCACGAAGAAGAATGAAATATTGTCATTTGCCATAAATGAATTGAGTTAGAGGACACAGGAAGACAAGGGTCACATATTCACTCTCATATGTGGAAGTCAAAAACTGTAGATTTTAAAACAAAGCAGTGATTATTAGAGATCAAGAAAGGTATATTAGTGGGAGGGGAAGAGTGAGAAAAAGAAGTTTCAAATTGATCAAAACAAAGAATATGCATGTATGGAAATACCACACTTAAAACCATTGCATACTCTATACAATTAATACATGTTAATATTTTTAAAAAATACAAAGAACTCTTTGAAGACAACTTCTAAATTCCAAAAAGGAAGCAAGAAGTTTGCTTGACACAAAGGGGAAGCATGCTTCTATGATCATGGATGAGATGATTTAAATCCAGTACATTCAAAACAAATTTCCAAGAAGGTATTAAGGAATGCAATACAATATTTTTCCTTAAAATTTGCTGGAAAGGAAAAGAAGTTCATAAATCAAACAGGAAGATCTGCTCTTCCTACTGACATACCACCAAAGTACAGCAGCAAAATCATAACAAATAGATCAGTACATGGGACTAGAGGACTTAGACTAATCAGCAAGTTTCTTTATATCTGAAAATATATTCACAATAAAGGCAGCACTAAAACATGGGCAGCTAATTTTCAGTTAAAAGTATTCCTATTTTATTGTTAGAGGAAATTTTATTTTCACTACTAAAAGTATAACCAGTATTTGTAAATACTCTGAGCTGAGTGCATTTCTATATCAGGAAGACTTACATACCCAGTCACATGCAATACACATACAATACCACAAATAGCCATGGAAAATTGAACTTCAATGGCAAACTCAAACTTATATTTAGGCGGATCATTAAGTACCATAAAGTCAGGAGTTTTCAAGTTTAAATCTCTTTGGGAGGTAAACCATGAGTTCAATATTTCATGCTAAATATTTACTTAGGGATTTTTGTTTTGGTTGAGAGAGAAAACCACTTTCATAATATCTTCTACGAAGCAGAAAGGAGCCAAAACAGACACCCAGAGACTCTGTGAATAAGAGCAAGAAAGAGCAGGTCAGAACTCCTCCTTCCCAGCGGGGTTCTAGTTCCTGATCATTTGTACTTTTCTCATAAGGTTTGCGTGAGTAAAGTGGAGTTACACCTCCAAATATCTTTGGAAAGTGGCCACTTTCTAAAAGTATTTTTATTAATCTATTAGCTGGAAATAATTATAAAATTTAATGTAATCCAGATACCTTACAGGTGTCTCATTATACGCAGTTGCTAAACACCAGCGTACTGAAGAAGTTTTCATTTATAGTTTTAATGGGGGTGGCAGAGGGAATCCATCATAAAAAAGCAAAAGAACGAGTAGGAATGGAAAACTCCAACTGTAAAACGTTTGTTCAGTATGATCAATGTATATGTACAAAGATAAAATTATTTGATAGTTTTTACAGATGGACGAGTTTTGAATTAAGAGATGCTTCTATTGAGGTCTATTCTTAGCAGATTTTTGGGGGCGGTTGAGATTTTATCCTTCTGGTTGTCTTCTAATCACTAGATTTAATTCATAAAAAGAGGCAGCCTGGACATTGAGTTTATCCCAGTGAACTAGGGACCTTTTACTTCAACTCTTAGACTCTGTTTTCCCAAAAAATGTGTGGGGAATGAGCGAAGTGGTGTGGGGAATTCTTGGTCTGAGATTCTGTGCCTTCAAGGCAGGGCAAGTGGGGCAGGTAGAGATGAAGTAAGAGACTAGGTTTTTTCTCTGGAGCTGGGGTGTCCCAGAGATGGAGCAGGAGAGATCAGAAACCTAAACCGTGAAGCTGTGGTACTCTTTCCTTACACCCCTAATGTTTTCCTGATCAGCCAAGTGGTTCCCAAGAAAATCTTAACAGGATGGTTTGAAATGGTTCCCTTGTAGGGCTGATTTTGTGTTTTACATTTATAGGTACACACTTGGTTTTTAAACAATCTTTTGGGTTGTGGACGAGCACATTTTCACAACTGGAAGATTCATTGTGATATCATGGTGAAAGCTCTAGAACAGGTACCAAAGCTTCGAAGGACCCAAGTTCGTCCCGGAAAACTGTATGAACTTTGACCTTTACATGGCTGGCCTTTTCATCTGAAAGTTGCAGGTGAAGTTTTTAAACAGTAGAATATCTCTTCTACTTTTCCTTTAAATGAAATCATCTGTAGAAATCCAACAAACAGCCAATTTGCAGCCTCCTTGGGATAGCCTTTAAGGTTTCCCGAGCCCCTCCAGGAGTCTCTGAACTGATTCGGCAGAACTCTATGACTCGGAAAATGGTTTGGGAGTGATCAGGGCCTGTCAGTGCTTCCTGGACTTTTGAGATCCTGATTCACAAGTGCTGGGTAGTGTCTAGGAATGTGAATTTTTAACTCCCCTTTACCCACCAAGTTATTCAGATGTATGCCTTGAAGGTTTAATCACTTCTAAGATTCTTTCAGTCTAAACTACTTAGCTTTCTGAAATTCTTCATGCCTATCTGCAAACATAAAGATTAAATTATTATCCCATTTCAAAGGCTTTTTTCTCTTGTCAGTATCAGATGGAATAATATATACAAATTGATGACTGTTAAAATGACATCTCTCAGTAGCTGATCTAAATATCTGACAACTTACAGAATGCTGCACTCTTCTGAAAATAACTGCATGTTAAAATGTAGTTCAGACAGTATAAAAATGTCTTTAACTCCAAAATTTATGTTAAGATATTTTAGAAAGAACAACTTTTGATTTTTGTATTTTTGCTTTGCTAACAAAGGAAAGAGATAAGCATGCATTCTAATTGTTTAGAGTAATACAGTATTTAAAAATTGTACTTTTACAAGTGTTCTTTTATATATAACAGCAAGATGGAAAGAATATTTTCTCTATTAAATGTATAGGAATTCAATGACAGATCTTCACTATAAGAGACAGAGGATAGACTGCTAATTTTCATTGGCTACAAAAATGTTTCTTCTCTCATCCAAAACACTTTGTACCTATTTGAGGTTCCCTTCTGGAGCAGGTTATATTCCATGGGGTACTGAAAGTACTTGTTCATTTCCTAAGCCTGTGTAATTTTATTTTCTTGCCTAAAAAATGAGCAGCCAGTTGCTCTCTAGGATTCTCAGTCTAAACGTAAGCTGTCTCCTCTGTAGGGGATATGTCGCCTCAGAACATCCATGAGTTCAGGAAGAGGGTAGAGCTATTGCTCAAGCTGCCATCCTGTTAGATTTTATCTTGGCAACACCACTATTTTCTGATGATTATGTAGGGTGTCCTGGTTCAACGGGTTACTACTTAGTCAACAACTGGAAGACACACACTAAGTGATTAATCCCAAACCAGGTTTGTTTCAGCCCTACCACAGAAGAGAACAGTCATAATTAGCCAGGTTTGGAATCCACTAAACAAGAGAATCATTGTGTGAAAGATCTTTTCCTGATGTGACTTAATATGAATAAGCTTAATACTCCCAAACATAGCTATGAACACTGCATTTTTCTTTGTGCTTGTTGCATTCTGTGTGTGTGTGCGTGTGCATGTGCGTGCGTGTGTGTGTGTGTGTGTGTGTGTGTGTGTTGTAGTACTAGAGGGCAAACTCAGGGACACTCTACCACTGAGCCTCATTTCCTGCTCTTTTTCTTTTTTATTTTGAAGCAGGGTCTTGCTAATATGCCCAAGAAAACTCAAATTTACAACCTTACTGACTGCCTCAGCCTCTGTCAGCGCTGGGATTACTGGTGTGTGTCACTGCGCCCAGTTTGTGTGTGTGATTTGTTGCTGGTACATGCACAGATTTTAATAGTTCCAGTTATAGTCCATTTATGGGTGCTTAAAGGCAAAATATAATATATCTTGCTGCAATATGTATCACTGTTACAGCAAGTATAATATATATATATATATATATATATATATATATATAGTTTTACAAAATAAATGCTTTCCTATAACTTTATACTTATGGATAATATTAAATAAATCTATCCAAATATGTTGGATCATATTCCACCCTAAGACAGAAATATATAATGCATCTTACTGACAATAGTCACCATGTATGTAGTAAATCTCAAAGCCTATTCCTCCTGTCTACCTGAAACTAAGAACTCTTTGGTCAACTACTCTGTCTTGCTTTTCTCCAAATCTACCAGCCTTGAGTAAATAACATTCTACCCTCTCCCTCTAAGAGTTCAAGTTCATTATAAATAAAATATAAATAAAAGAAGATATAAATAAAATCATGCAGTTTTGGTCTTTTTGTGCCTGGCTTATTTCACATAGCAGAATGTTATCCAGATTCATCTATTTTGTCACATAGGACAGGAGTTCTCACCTCTGTAAGGCTGCGTAGTATTCTATTTTCTTTATCCATTAATCAGTGGATGGACATTTAGTCTGATGGCAATTTGGATAATGGTACTATGAGCATGGAAGTGGTGATATTTCTTTGACATACTTCTTGGACGATATATCTAGAAGTGGGATTTCTGGGTCCCAGATTTGTTCAATTTTTGTCTTTAGAAGGAATTTCAATATCATTTTCCCTAATGGATGCATTAATTTATATTCTCACCAACCACATGTAAGGATTTCCTTTTACTGTATCCTTGAAACACTTATTTTTCACGGTCTTTTTATTTTATATTTTAATTTTTTTTTTTTAAAACAGCGTTTTGTCGTGCAGTTTAGGCTGGCCTTGAACTCACTTTGTGGCCAGGCTAGCCTTGAACTTGTATCGATCCTTCTGCCTCAGCCTCCTCTATGGTGTGCACCACCATGAATGGGTTTTTCATGTTTTTGATAAAGGCTATTGTAACAGGTACAAGTTTAACATATTTTTATTGTGAATTTCTTTTAGATACTTTTCTCATTGCTGAGACAAAATACCTGATGCCTGAAGTTAAGGGACCAAAGTTTCACTTAGTTCATAGTTTATGGAGGTTTCATTCTGTAATTGGCTGACTCCAAGGCAGGGTGACACATGGCAGAGGACAGTTCATGGGAGCTGAAGACAGTAAATGCAAGCAAGTGACCTTAACAGCATCTTTCTGCCCCTTTTATACTCTATCCAGCCTGTGGGGATTAGGATGGTGCCAAACCGGTGAGCGGACCACACACCCATAATCCCACCATTATATGCTCTAGACTCAGCCACTTAAAAAGAATCCTATGACTGCATGAGGCTTTGGGGAGACATCTACACACAAACCATAACAACTTCTCTAATGATTGTCATGGAGAACATTTTGCATGTACTTATTGGCTGTCTATACGATTTTTTCTGACAATGTCTGTTCAGGTCGTTTGCCTGTTTTTGAGTTAAATGTTTTTGTGCTATGAATTGTTTGTGGTCCTCATACATGTTGGATATTAACCCCTTTTCAAATGTGTGGCTTGCAAATATTTTCTCCCATTCTGTGGGATGTCTATTCACTTGGTTAATTATTTCCTTTGCTGTACAGAAGTTTTTAAGTTTGACATCATCCCACTCAGCTAATTTTGCTTTTGTTGTCTTGTTTGTCATATAAAAAAAATCTTTGCCAAGACCGTTGTCATAAAGACAAGTCTGTGGCAGAAAATACGGGTCTAATTTCATTCTTCAGTATGTGGCTATTCAATTTTCCCCAGGCCATTTATTGAAGAGACTGTTCTTTGTCCACTGTGTCTTCATAGCACCTTTATCATAAATCAGTTAAGTGTGAAAGAATGGGGCTTATTTCTATTTTCTACTTTGTCCCATTAATCAAAGTGTCTGTTTTTATGTCAGTATCATGCTGTTTTTTTCTTACAATCACTTTGTAATGTGTTTTGAAATCGGAGGGTGCGATGCTTCTGGCTTTGTTCTTTTTACCCCACATTGTTTTGCTTGTTTGGTACCTTGGGTGTTTCCATAAACATTTAAAGAGTCCCCCCATTTCTGTTAAAAAATAACATCGAGACTTTGCATTGATTATTTTTTTTCAGTTCAGTAGTTGTATTCTTTCTTTCTAGGATTTTAATTTTTTGTTTCTATCCTTTGGTTAAACTTAAGTGTTTTGTTCAAGAATTGTTTTCTCAATTTTATTCGATTATCTATCCTTATTTTCTTGTGGGTCCCTGAAATTCTTGAGGGTTATTCTGGGTTCTTCACCAGAGATCTCATAGGTCTTCATTTCTATAGCACCAGAGGTTTATTAGTTTCTTTGGTAATGGTATATTTCCATGATTTTTTATAGATTTTATGTCCTTGCATTGATACTTGCATGTTGGAAGCAAGCAGCCACATTTTATAGCCTATTTTATTTGGTAGTGATAGGTTTTCACTATTTACTCCACCCTGGGAATCTGGATCAGCTCACTGCTAATGCTGGACAGGCAAGTTTCTCTAGCTGGACTGGGCTACTTTTTACTCTCTACAATTGAATGATATTGGTAACTGTGCTCCTTGCTCTGTTAAGACCACAGGGTGAGTTCTTTTGTTAGCTATGGTTGCTGGCTGAGCTCAGTTAATTATTTCTAATCAGGCAGGACTACTTGTTGTCTTCCCTATTGGGAAGTACTATTGGTTGGAATCTGTGGTTGGGCCATGTGGTGGTCTCTGAGGTTAATAATGTCTCTAGGTTTGTTTCTCAGACACATGAGTGGGAGTGGCTAGAAGTTATGCTTCAGATATATGTGGAAATGGACTTACCTTCTGACTTTGGGTAGCCTGAGGTAGAGCATGGAGGTTTGGTGGAGTTGGAACCCTGTAACTGGGATTAAGTGGGGTCAGACACTCTTTCTACTGTAATTGCTGAGCTACAGCTGCCTCCATCCAGGGAAGATGTAAGAACACCCACGCTGTGTGGGGCAATGTGGGGAACCTGGCTAAGGTTTCAAGCCTGGAAGATCATGGACCATGTTTCCTTCAGTGTGATGCTGTTAGCTAATTTTTCTTCTGTGATGCCTCCATTGGCTGAATGACAGAGCAACTACTAAGAACGGTGCACCAACATCAAGTTCACTATGAGTCCTTCCCCTGTTCTTTATTTCTGACTGGTCCCTGGTGGCCTGTGTTGGTAGATACTCCCAGTGTTTCCCATGGACAAGACAGGAGTGAGTCTCTTGCACAGGGTTCCAGAATAGTGAGGAAGCTGAATGCTCAGCTTGAATTTGCATTTTTCAGTGTAGAAACTGTAATTCCCAGGAAATTCTCTGTGGATGGCTCTGTACATGAGGGAGAGGCAGTATGGTCAATGCGAATCATTCTGCATGCCATTTGACTAAGTTTTACCTCGGGTCTGTGGTCCAAGGAGGTCTCTCACCTGGACTCATGAGGTTTAGGAGGGTATCTGTACCTGTGGACAGTGGCTGCTTGTATTTTTCCATGTGGCAGAATGAATCTAGAGCGCTCTTATTTTTCCATCTTGTTCTGTACCTGTGCTAGTGAATGTCTTGTATCTGAATCATAAAATGTTTGTTGTTCGTGACACAGCTGATAGTTATAATTATCATTATGTTCTTTGAGCTTTGTTTTGATGGAAACAAGTGTACAAGCTTAATTAATTTAAATCTAGTGCAAATGTATACCAGGGGTTCCTTGTTATTAATCAGATTCTTAGTTTATGTTGAGGTTCCTGCTTTGTATCGTACAGTCTGTGTGGATTGGCAGATGCATAAAGATAGGTACCTATCACAGCAGTAGAAGAGGGGTAGTTTTGCTGCCTAAAGACCTGTACATTACCTATTTTCTTTCCTTATTTCCTGTTCTCTCCTCCTCTGAACTCCTGGCAACTTCTGATCTTTTTACTGTCTCTGTAATTTTACATTTCAGAATTTTGTATAGATGGAATTATAGCGATATATAGCCCTTCCATATTGGCTTCTTCTACACAGAAATACACATTCCTAAGTTTCCTCCATATATTTTTGTGGTTTGATAGCTCATTTCTTTTAATTGTGGGATAATTTTCCATCATGTAGCTCTATCAGAGTACCTCTTCACCTGTTGAAGAACATCTTGGTTGCTTCCAAGTTTGGGCAATTATGAACAAACCTGCTATAAACATTGATGCACAGGATTTTGTGTGGACATATATTTTGGATTTTGGAGTAAATACCAGAGTACAGTTAATGGATCATATAATAATAATATGTATAATTTTCTAAGAAACTCTCAGACAGGCTTCTAAGTGGTTGTACTTTTTTTGTATCACCCCAGCACTGAATGTGAGTTGGTGTTATGCCATTTCCTTGCCAGTATATCTTGTCTATTTTGAATAGTAGCTATTCTTAGGATATTTTTTCTATTTCTACTGATAATTTAAACCTTTTTGGATTGTGAAAAGAGTTGATTACTTGCTATTTCATGACTGTGAGCGTGTCTTGTTAATCATTACTATTTCTTAAGGCTTTACTGGCTGTTTTTAAAATATGTTATTCCTTTTCTCTTTTGGTTCTCATTGTATTTTTGTCACTAATATTCTTTTAATTTCTTTCTTTTTTTTTGTGGTACTGGGGATCAAACTCAGGACCTTGTGCTTGCCAGGCAGGTGCTTATTTCACTGAGCTATATCCCCAGCCCCTTGCTTTCATTCTTAACTGGTGGTAAAACCAGCACCAAGGACAGTGTGTTTATGTGCATATACTGCTTTATATACAGTGTGAACCTAAGCATGAATATACCTGGCAAGTGAATAAAGGATGTTTCCTACCAGTCAGTATTTACTACATTGCCCAGAAGCTCATTAAGGAGTAATAAGGTTGTAGTTTTCATTATCATTTTAGAGAATGTTCCAGATATTAACATTTATGCAACAGTTTTGGGTCAACTCCCAATAAGGTAACCTCAACCCAAGTTTTGTGTCTTGCTGGTTCCCTTCCATAGCCTGCTGCTTGGCTTTCCTGCCTAAAGCTTTGATTCACTGACCCCATGAACCACGTGTCACAATGAACCCATCACCTGTTAACACTGCTCCATGAAGCCCAGGTGCACAGTTGAGAAGGAATAGCCTCTGCCTTCAAGATTATAACACAATAGGAGAAAACATTCATAAAGAATGATCACAACAGAGTTTTGATAACAATAGTTATCATAGTAAATCATATGCTTATATGCAGGTAATTAGTTTTGAATAGGAGACAGATTATCATGCAAATAATTCCAGCAAACAATGGCAAGGACCTTAAACCATAAGCAAAGTGTTAACCTGTGGGAAATTGGTTCCATAAAGCATAGTGCAGATCGTGGATATTCAAAATCCTTCAATGGATTTTCACTTACTATTAAACTAAAACAAATTGCCTTAATTAGGAAAATAAGGCCACTCATGCCCTGGCTTTCACCTCTCTCCAAGATTTTCTTATTTTACTCCTGCAAACATATTGTACATCTTAGTTCAGCCAGACTATTCACTGTTCCCTATGCAGGACCTCATGTTCCTTGGTGCCCGCTACTCTCAGACTATAAAACTTTCTCCACATCTTTACCTGTCATAAATCTTACCCTTCTTTCCAGATCAAATAGCAATATATTTAAGAAGATACTTGGATCTTTCTAAATACACACAGCCTCCTGCTTTTCTCCATCCCTATAATGGCATATACCTTTCTGTATATTTTAGCAGAATGTGATTATGTGCATATCTCACAAGCTGGGGTAGTCTTCAACAGGCTAGAAGTTTTCTGAAATCTCTAGCACTGTGCTGGCAAAGTAGCATGCTCTCAATAAATATTTTTTGAATGATCTACCTCTATGAATGCTGCTAGGTTCTGAGATCTGTATTTAAGAAGATTTAATTCTTAGACAACTGAAAATCTCACCGTCTTCCCAACCAAAAGGCCAGGATGTAATTATGCAATTAAAAATATTCTTTGTTCTACAGAAAGAAGTCACTGTTTAGAACATTGCTTATTTTTCTCACGGGTGTTCCTGAAATTTGGATATAGCATACTATTAATACCCTGCAACTTGATCTACCATTTATGGTAGTTGTTTTCTTTTCTGGCTCTTAGGGTTCTAGAGAATCTTTGTACAATGTGAAGGACAGTCATGAGTGTCTCTTTAAAAGCAGAATGAGTGCCATCTCTGGGGATGTCTGCAGGAAGCAAACAAGGAATATGTGGAATCACCACTTGGAAATGGCAAAGGCAGACACTCACCCCCTGCCAGCGGAAGCCAGTGAACAGATAAAACCATTCATATGGTCTCCAAAAATAGCTGGAGTTGATGCAGGGCTGTTAGTGAAACCCTTCATTTGCCTCGCAAAGTGCTACACACTTTCACATGCATTATTACCTAGCAGCCTACTGAATTTATTAGCAAGAAGAAAGGTTCATGAGAATAGCTTTGGAGATAGGTTATTGCTGGGTAGACAGAAGGATTCCTGCAGAGAAGCAGTAGTTATTAGAGAGGAACAGAGGAAAGAAAGAAAAGAATATAGGCAATGATGTTGGAAGATTTCCATGGCAGTGTTTCCCTAAAGCATGTAAGTGGCCCTCAGTCAGCCAAGAGGGCCTTTTCCTGCGATGAGCTCAAGCTCTCTCTTTTGATTTCCAGTACCTTGTCTCTGGACCTTGCTATAACCTTTGTGGTGCCAGCTTTCAGTGTGCTCAGCTACTTCATTTGAGAGGTCCATTCAACTCTGGAGGTAGAGATAGAGGCAGTAATGCAGATGTGGAAATAACCCAAGAGGAAATACAGTCAAGATATGAAATTCAAGATGCAAAGACTAGAACTATGGAGAGTCTTCAAGCAATAAGGAGAAAAAAAGAGCACCAAACCAGAAATGTCATTGAATCAGAGATTAGCCACAGAGGACTTTTTAATAAGTTCAAGGAACAGCCACTCAACCAGGCTACTCTGAAAGTAGCAAAAGCAAGTGAATTTTAAGAAGAAATAAGTGCTCTTTGGTGTCAAGGGCAGTGTAGTCAATTAAGAACCTAGGAAGCCTGTTATAACAACCATGGTTAAAATGGATTTTAATCTTTCATCCCTATTTACCAGGACAGCTGTCATTTGGGGGAATACCAAACACACAACTGGCATTGTAACTTACCTATAAAAAGTCATTATAGTAAGCTTATGACCTAGATGTCATCATGATCAGGATCATGATCATCATTTATTGTTCAAATCGAAGGAAAGTAAATACCTTGCCCAGTTTACATGGCTAGTATAGCAGGGGTTAAAATCAGTTGTGCTTGTCCCCAGACTGGCTTTCTGGTACCAATATATTTTATGATGTCTGATTATCTGTGTGTCGCCCTGTTATATTCGCCTCTCTCAAATTTAGACATTTTTAAAAATTTGTTCTTTGACCTCCACCACTGGATGCACATAGTAGGTGTGCAATGTGGCTAAAAGAGACAAGTAGAATGAAAAAGAACAGGATATTGGGCAGATGACAGAGAAAGAATCGCTACGTCCTGAAGTCGGATAGGAGTCCCGCTCCTGGGTGGCCTAGACGCATCTCTAGGTTCCCACTTCTGCTTCTCTGACTATTCTCAGAATTACTGTGCAGCTAACCCAGGACCACAATTCTTAAGTATAACTGTATTCTGAATCTGAAAAAAATTTTGACTCATTGGCCCTTCCTATTTCCTGAACATGCTGTGTCTCTAACAAAGTTTATTTGCACAGTTTTCTAAGTGTTCTGTTGGCTGAATTTGGTAAAAAGAGAACTCAAGAAGCACTGAGTGAAATGGAACTATTTTTCTCACTCAGAATATAATATTTGATTTCCACGCCCTGTCATTGAATCAGAGATTATCCACAGACCAAAGATAAATAGGATGGAGAGACAGCAGATCCTTGGATAAATATAATATCCAAAATGTATGAGTGGCCAATTCTGTTTACGAACCTTTATACAGATTATACAGGTTTCCCACTTATAAGTGGGTGTTGGGGATATTTAAAACAGAGATGTGGATAGTCTTTTTATTACAGTAAGAAAGGAATGTTTACTGTAGAGGTTTAATATCTGAGTGAACCTAGGGGTTCTTTGGATTCACAATGCCTCTCACAGATGAGGAAAGTGAGATTAGCTGACTGGTATTAAAGTCCCAAGATTAAGAAGGTGGGAATTCGTCAACATTCTATAATCTAGTAACTATAGCAAATTGCCACCTAGAAAGTCCACTCCCCTTCCACCCATCAGAAACAAAATCCTGAACTTTTCAAATGTTTCTAATCTCAGTTCCACAAACTTTGTTTTTTGGAGATTAACACCAGTGTCTATTTCTTGATGCACATAGAATAATTGGAATGAGAAAGAACATAGCTTTGGGGTTATGTTGACTGAATGGCTAAGAAATGCACTGAGTACCTGATGTCCCTGGACCCAGGTCCCGCGATGGTGAGCAAGATATGGACCCTGCACTCCAACACTTCAACAGTGCTGAAACCAGCTTCTTTTTTTTGTCACTAAGATTTACCTTGTGTTCATTACCTGGTCTCTTGGAGTCTCAATTTTTTCATCTCTAACTTGGGGTAAAGTTTCTAACAGTTATTGTATAAAGGTATGAACAAAAGTACTGGTGCACAGGAGTTCAGTAAATGGCAGCTATTATTAGAAGCTTTAATTCACAAGCAAGCAAACCATGATCCAGAAAGATTGAGTGATGTGCTGGAGTTCACACAGGTGTCAGCAATATGATTTCCCCCATGGCTCCTTATTTATGTCTAGGACTCCCTACCCAGGCTTAAGTTTGTGCTCTTCATCTCAATTTTGTGGACTAATATTTTGTGCAATAGTTGCTTTCTGTAGCAATTTTTACATTGCAATTCCCTGTAATGTGGAATTGGACCACTGAATGATTTAGCAGGTTGTAACAGGGGAAAAAAGTCTGAAGTTCTCAAAATGAATTCCTCATCTCGTAATGAAAGTAATTCTAAAGGCCATTTACTCCCTCCAGCTCTGTCCCCTGTGCCCTTGTTCATTCAAACAGGCTTTGCTCCGGCCTTCCTGAACATTCTCTCATGTTAAATTTAGAAGATGCTTATTCAAAACTAGATAAGCTCAGAAAGCTGTGTGTTGTACAACATATGCGCTTGTGTGGCCTCTTCAGACTGGCCCAGTGGGTTTCCTTCCGTGAGAGGCCACTGGTGCCCATCCAGTGTTACCCACATGCTTTCAGAAAGATTTAAATTGAGCAGAAAGTGAAATTTTAATAAACACCCACAGTTTCTAGTATTCTATACTTGAAGAGAAAATAGATAGGTTACCTGTTCTCAGGCCTGAATTTTTGTGCGCTTGCTCTGGCTCAGGGCTAGGAAGAACCTCCTCACTGACACAGTCCCACTTCTCTTTTCCTTCTCCATCCTTTATTAGCCATCTTCCCCTAGGGTTTGTCTGCCTTGGGGATCACTGGGGAGACTGTGACAAGTGGAGAGTCCTAAGGTTCACCCAGATGGACTGAATCTGCTCTCTGGGGGGTGGTGTGGGGTGGGCTTGAGAAAATCCACAATTTAAACAAGTTCTCCAGGTGACTTTTCCTCATCGTAAAGCTTGGGAACAGCTTCAGGCGTGTCTGTTTATTGTCTCACTGTGGTCTTTGTTTTAAATCAGTGTTTCTGATACCACTTCCATGTCAGAATCACCTGGGGAGGTTTGAAAAAATACTGATACTCGCACACTACCCCTGGCCATCCTGAAAGTAATTAGTTTGGGAAGGATCCCAGCCACCAGAATTCTTTTCAGGTGATTTTCACTGGAATGAGTTCAGAAGGAAGGCCTTCCTCCCAGGATCACCACCTGATACTCTCAATGAGTCATCCCTCTGTTCATGTGCTCTGCCTCTTTTCTTTTGTTATCACTTTCAGTTTGCTTCCTTTGCTTGCGCTGTACTGTACTTCCTTAATTCCTGACAGATGGCATTCATAGACCGTTTGGCATATGAAAAGGGATATAGTGAAGTACAAAAACAGGAAGTAACACCACATTTGATGTCTGGTTTGCTTGCTTGTGTTCTAGTGACCGTCCTAGAACTCAACTGATGCCCATTGCACCTGGCTCTGTGATTCTGACTACGGAGAGGACACACCTTAAAAGGAAAACAATGGAAGAGGTGTGATCCTACTGCCGCTGCTGTTTCCATTTACTATTATGACATGAGGGAGGGTGACGAGACAGATTCTATTATATTGTTTCTTATATCTCTTGTAGCTTGAAGAGATTTAGACAGAAGGGCAGGGTAGGTCTATTTCCTCCTGACATGTGGACACATATTTCCTCTTTTGGAGTTTGGTGGTCATTGCTTCATTCATTGTCTTCATTTGATAAGAATTTATTGGGTATTACTGCAATGAGAATGGATGATCTAAAATCACTTGTAACAATATATATGAATCTGGGTAAAAACAAACCAGATTTAACAGGAAAATGTACTATATGATTTATGTAAGATAAAAGCATTAATTGATGATGTAGAGCAACACTGGGATTATCTATGGAGTGGATGGACACGTTTTATAACTCTTTTATAAAACTTTAAACAAAAATATTAAAATACTGCATAAAGAAAAAATAGTTATCAGGCACTGCAAGACACTAGGGATTTAGTGGTAGATCAATCAAACGTGTTCCTTTGTACTACATGCAGTCGGGTTAGGGATACAAGGAGGTCATAGAAAATACAATATTACAGGATTTCTCAGAGTGAATAACAGCTCAGCTTAGCTTTGAAGTATGAACAGGAGTTGGCTAGTAGAAAGGATAGAAAAAGAGAGCATGTTTATGTCAGCAGGAACAGAATGGACCTGGACCAGGAGGATGAAAGCACATTATGGAACAGAGGAACTGAAATCATCAACATGCTGGGGACAAAGGAAGCCAGGAGCAAGCGGTGTAAGAGGAGAATGGGTATTTCTCTATATGCCCTTTCAGAAATAGGATATTATGCCTGGCTTATTGAAAACCTTCAGTCATTCCAGGGTGGGAAATACGTTGGAGAGGACCAGCCTGAATCCAGGATGCCTGTAATCTAGGCAAGAGATTATGGAGGTGTTATGGTTGATACACTGTGTCAACTTGGGGAGTCTAGAAGTGTGGCTAAATGATTCAGCAGTTCTACATCTTGGGGTGAAAAGGACATGGCCTTACCCTTCTGGGATGTTGTTCATTGTGTCAATTGAGAAGTTCATGAGGTTAGCTCTGTGATTCAGCAGAGAGCCAGGGTGCTTACTTTGTATTCATCCTGAGCCTGTGCAGGAGGAGGGCCTGGAGATTATGAGTGCTACATGCCACACGGGTGAGGGGATCCTGCTTACAATGTAAGGGAGGTAAAGAGGCTAGTTCTTCTCTGCCCCTCCTCCCTTGTGCTCGTGCTGCTTTTGCTGTCTTCCACCGCCCCCATGAACCGTTGCCCTCTGCCGTGTGCCGCTCTGCCTTGGAGCCAGCCAAGTATGGACTGAAACCTCCACAGACTGTGAGATAAATAAACCTTTCCTTCTTTCATTTTGGGCATCAGGTATTTGGTCTTAGCAACGAGAGAAAAGTAACCAAGACAGGAGTTCTAACCATGATGGAGCCACTGGGGAGGGGAGAAGTATTTGGAGGCATCAGAGGCATCAAGGAAGCAGAATTGCCAGACTTCAGTGCTAGATTGGAACTGAAAGAAAAGAAGAGGTCATGGTTGAACAAGTACGAAGAGAGTCAGTTTGGTTCTGGGCACAGAGAGCTGGAGACTGTCTAAGTCCAGCTGAGAATGCTTCTTACAAAGGGACACTTTCCTGTTGGCTCTGCTTCTCCCTAAGAGCAAGGACTCTTTTAAGGCATCATATTAACTGTGAACTGAAAGGAAGTTATTCTGTCCATTCATTGGGCAACACAAAGCAAGTGTCTTAACCACACAGTTTCTCAGTTTCTTCTCCTGTAAAATGGTGATAATTAGCAAATCACATCTACCACAAGCTATAGATGATAAAGTGCAACCCCAATTCCCCTCATGTTACCTAAATGTAAGATAAAAACCAAAAATGAGTTATGCTTGTTACTATACATTGCATTTAGCCTTGGAAACCAGTCCTCAGTAGTTGCTTTTGTAACTGATGTTAGGTTGTATAACATGCCTATGTTCTTTCCAATTTTTGTTTATTTGAAAGACATTCTTGATACCCACTGAAAAAAGGACTGGAATGAGACTCTCCTTCATTTTCACCTTTGAGATGGGACCTGTATGTTCCTAATATGGTCATTTTGGTTCCTCTGGGGTTCTGAAAAAGATGCTCTTGGAGGTTTTGTTCTTCTGTGAACTACTGCAGTAGGCTTCAGTTATGTGACTGTGGCACCATCTCACAGGTTGTATATGCAGTCCTGGCCTGCAACCAGTAAATCCTTTAGGAACCTTGACCTCTTATATCTAAAGACCAGGTGACTCCAAAAGATCATCTCTCTCCCTGCCTCTAATGAAGAGGTCATGGATATCATTTTGTGATGAGACTCAAAATCTGCAAAGCAATCAGATAATATACAACTAATACACAACTCATTCCAATACAGTACAAAACGGGAGCCACATTATTTTGGGTCTCTGGGGAGGGCAGTGCATCATGGCAGAAATATGTAGGAGGGCAAAGTCCTCATGTTATGAACCAGGAGGGAGAGAGAGAAAGAGAAAGAGAGAGAGACAGAGGCAGACAGAGACAGAGACAGAGACACAGAGAGACAGAGAGAGAGAGAGAGAGAGAGAGAGAGAGAGAGAGAGAGAGAGACTGGGGTCTCACTATCCCCTTGAGGGTCGTGCTGCCAGTGACCTAGTGACTTTTCAGTAGGTCCCACGATTCTAGGGACCACCCATTCACCTATGGACTTTGGTGGACAATAAATATCCAATCACAGCATATGCCTAAGGAGATAATCTTTCTTCCATCAGGTATATTTTAAAAGCTATCCAGTATGAAAGACCATGTTGTGTAATCATATTTTATTCGCAGCTTAAACTGTAAATCACAAAGTAAGAGTATTCATTGTACTGATTATAGTTTTTATTCCTAGTATTTCTGTTTCTGCCTATCTAGATTTTGCTTTACCAAGTATAGACTTACTGTTATTTCATTCAAAATTTAAAATGCTATTAGGTTGTATTTTAACTGAAATTCAGATTATGAATTTTTACATTTGTTCCATCAGCTAATTCTTTTCCATGGTGATTTGTTCCTTTCTGTATGCAATTTTTGACCATGAGCTCATCTACCATGCAAACTTTACCACAGGCTCTGCTGAGGAACTCAACATTCAGTGGGACTCAGGTTCCACGAGACAGATCTTTCATACCATGCAATTTTGAGATCTGCTTCTCTATCTACTTTAGAAGTTCCTAGTGCTCCTGGTTTCTAAATCACCCTGCTATGGAACTACACAGTTCTGTTTCTATTTCACCCACACGATTATAGAAAGGGAAGGATCAAAACTGAAAACTCCCACTGGGAACATTTCAAAATACTAATATGAAGACCACCAAGTATGTCCCCTGGATGATTCGTTTCTTGACTGTTCTATATATTAAGTACACACGTGTGATTACATTCCGGATTTTGGAGACACAATATCTATTTATCTACAGGAGAATGACAATGGAGACATACAGTGGCATAAACACTATTCTAGAATTGTGGCAAGTTGTTCTGGGAGGACAGGTGATAATAGTTACAGCAGTGCGTTTTGGAGAGTTAGTGCCGGGAACTGAGCTAAAGATTTAATTTTAATAATAATCTTGAGCAGTTAACAGTGAATGACATATATTAACATCTTTATTTTATAGATGAGAAAACAGGCTTCACCCATCAAACAGGCGTTATACCCAGAGTATGTGATGGAATTGGATCTTCTGTACATTTCTCTCTTGCTTTAGAAAAGCTGAAGGACTTCATGAAGCTGAGCTCATCTGGGCTGAGTAAACATCTGTCAGCTGGGGTTGTTCTCAGGTGAGAACAAGGCATGCAAGCTCCTGAGGACTCGAGATGGGCAGCAGTTTGCTGGTTTGGAGACACAGGGAATGTGCAGGGCAGGCAGCATCAGTAAAGGATGGATCCTGGGAAAGTAGAAAGGAGGACCAGGCTTTAGGACCTCAACTTCTATTATCTGATACTGGGCAGCAACAGTACATCCCTGGGATTCAAGGGATGCACAAAGGTTTGCGTGTGTGGTTCAGGCTAGGTGTAAAGTGTAAAATGGTTGTATATTTGGATGAAGAAAATATAAAGTTCAATATTGATTTTGTGGAGGAATTCTTTGCTACAGTTTGCCTCATGAGATTTCCCATGTACCACTGAGCTGCTGTCTAATGTACGGCCATGTTTACTGTGCTGATGTGGTGGGTGCCCTGCAAACACTCGTGGCCTCAGTGCTCGGTCCTTCCCTCCCTGTGAAGCATCTGGTTCTATTTATGACTGAACTCCACCTTGTCAGTCTCAAGCAGCAAGTTTTTTATGATTTGCCATGTTGAACTTTGCCAAGAAAAAAGACCCCTCCCCAGACCTGTGCTTTAATGGTTTTAGGCAACCAAACTACAGATGTCATCATCACAATAAATAATCATTTCTGGTAAGAGAATACTGCCAGTGATCTATGGTGATTTAAGATTTTGCTTGTACAGGAATGTTCAGTTATCAAATAGATTGAAGCATCTCCTCATACTGCACTATCATGCAGGGAACATGTTGTATATTGAGGCCTTTTATTCTTATTTTTATATTTGCAATTTAGGGGTTGAACCTATGTGGCATTGTGTATACTAGGCAAGTGCTTTAACATTGACCTACATCCACAGATAATTAAGGCTTTTAATGTTAATACTGTACTATTGGTCTTTCTAATTTGTATGAAGCATGATGCTTTGAGACATTTTTCTACCTTCAAAAAGAAATTCCTCTTTCACTAATTTTAGACGCAAATAAAGAACTATAAAGAGTTGTCACTTCTTGTGACCTCTTTTGACATGGATATTTCCCTGTCAATTGTGTGTGTATGCTGATTAAAGAGAGGCTGTCTGAATACATTATTTTATTTGCAGTCCCAATTAAAGTGTCTTGTAACTTGCACAGGATTAGTTCAACTTGTGTTCTGGGGTTGTGCTTACTGTCAGCCATTCCTTTGACTTTAGTGTAGGATAATCACTAAATTCTTGTCTTCATTTCCATGTTGCCAATTAGCTTAAGTTGTTAGTGCAAATTTATATGTCCTGGTTCTTCTAAGTCCTTGCCAATTACATTGGAACATTGCACACTTAACTGTGCTTGCTTTGGGGTACCAGCAGTGAAACAGTAATTAACTGAGATTGTTACTTCTTTCCCTTAAAAGCTAGAAAACAGGACTCCACTCCAATAAACAGGTCTAAGGCAATATAATGGTAATTTTTAAATCATGAGTTAAACATTAGAGAAATAAAAATACACCAAACTTTCATTTGTTCGATTAATACAAATGCTAACATTTCAAATCTGATTTAGTATAGCGATGCTCTAGAATTTATAGAATGTTTTCAATGAATCTTAAAATGCTGATTAAGGAGAAATCTTGACCAAATTCAAATAGATGCAATTTGCTGTAGCTATAAAGCAAGTGAAATTTTATTTTCTAATTACATCTTTAATCTTTAAAAATCTGTTTAAGGTTATTAAAGAATAGCTATAGAAATAACTTTTGAAAATATGCTTTCAAATTAATCTGTTGTCATTTCCAACATTTTGGTTATTGTCTTGACATTAAAGTGAAATGGGCATAAATTATCCCAAATATCATCTCAATAGTTAAATTTGACTCTTGGGAGCAATCAATACATCAGAAAATATTTTCTAATTTATACTAATTCATCTAGGTCAGAATGCTAAGGAACTAGACACTAAAGAATGGAAGCAGGTATATAAATATGCTGTGTACATATATGTGCATATCCATACATCATATTCATGTATGTTTATATACATATATTCTGAGCACATTTTAATGGCATACTTACATATTATATGTGTGCAGGTACATACAGATTTCAACCCACTGTGATTTTATATTTGATATGGGTCTAGTCCTATAGAAACACAAAACCTAGGGATGCTAAGAGAAGGTCTTGTGTGTGGTGTGTGGCCTTCAGATGCTTTGTGATAGAGATGAGGGAGAACTGAGTTTAGAAACTTTGGAAAGTAATACAGAAAGAGAGAGTCATCATCCAGCAAAGGCATCCTGCATTTGATAGGAGCAGTGATCCTTTAGTACTTCTGTTCATAAAAGTTTTCACCTCTCTGTACTAGACTTTTTCTTTTTAAAAATGTCAATATATTGTTAATGTTATGAGGTAATACTAAAATGTTTCTTTTTAAAAAAGATTATATGGCCATTTCTCCTCCTAAACCTTATCTGGGCTTCATAAAAGCAGACATTTTTTATTAAGTATATTAATCAACAAACTGTTCCTCCCAAGTTGGATAACATTTGTTCTCCAGCTGTAGGTAGTGTCCACCACCACCATTTCCTTCATCATGGGATTCTTTCTTTTGAAATGTGAGTCTCTGGACAATGGGAATCTGTGGAAGCAAAAAGGGAAAATTAACCCATGTTAGATTTCCATACTTCTTTGTTAGACCACCCTTGGAGGTTTATAGTTTGCTTCTCTCTCCTTTAGGTCTCAAATGTCTGTTTCCTGTAAAATTTATTATATTTCTGAAAGCAAATCTGTGTAGTTATGTCCATACTTGACTAAGAGAGTCCAGCTTCTTTCAGGTCAAAACCCCAAGGTATTTATAGATATTTTTTCATCGGAAGGCTAATGGTTCATTTGAATATATGTTTCCAGTTTTTTTATAGGGCATTCTAATTTTTCCCTAACATCTGAATATGTGTGAGAAAAATCACTCTGTTCTTCCATCTTACTATAACATAAAATAAAATGTCTCATCAGGGGTTCCTTTCTAGTAGACTTCTCAATGTCAGCATAGGCAAGGCTCAACTCCTAACTTTTAGTTCCCAGGCTGTGGGCCCATCACCCTTTCTTCTGGAAACCTGATCTTTTCCTCCACTTTTCCAAAATTAGTTAAAGACACCGTGCTCCTTCCAGGTGCTCAGTGTGAAAACCTTGGAACAAACCCCACATCACTCCCATTCTCTATCCTTGTTTATCTAACCATCTTCATCTATTTTATTTTATGGTTTGGTCTTAATACACTGTGATTTACCCATTTATAATATACCTGTGTATCATCTGTCCCTCTGACTTAGCATGTAAACTCCTCAGAGGCACAAGAGCAAGGATCTTTGATCTAAAGGGCAAAAATAACTCCACATTAGAGGTCACACAATAAATAGTTGTGAAGAAGTAATGAAATAAGTTGTGAATAGATTTTCAACTTCATGAACGATTCCTAAATTTTCTGTTTTTATTGCCTAGAGTGAGGCACTTAACTTCAAAGAACCCTTTGCTGACCATGCAATGTCCAATACTCTTGGATTTGCTATGATCTGGTTTTCAATGAAAGAGTGAGCTAGGTTAGATTGATTTCTAGAGAAAATGGACAAATAAATGAAATTTATAAGGACTGGAAGAATAAACCCTCATCTTACTGGTATCTAATTTTTGAGAGTTTTTTAAAATGTGAAACACTTTGAGAATTGGTACATCTAGGGAACAGCCTTCACTGTGGCCTTCAGAAAAATCCAGCTGAAATTCTGCTGCAATGTTTCTAATTTGGTATGGCCACCTTGTTCAAAGACCAGTACTCATCCTGATAACACTTTCTGTAAATGAGGATGCTTAAACTTTCTCCTTAAATGCACTCGATGTAACTGAAGAAATTACGCTTGATAATTTTGTACTATATCTACCCCAAGTAAGAAAATATATTTAATTAGTTTTCCTTAAAAAAAGTTTTCTTAAAGCATGGCAAAAATAATAACAATAATAAGAAGTCATTAAGTACTTCATTTTCTTTTCAGAAAATTAAAACTAAAAACTATAGAGTTTGGATTACTTTTGTCTCATTGGTGAGATGAAATACCTGACACCCAAAATGAAGGAAGGAAAGGTTTATTTAATTCACAGTTTGTGAAGGTTTCAGTCCATACTTGGCTGACTGCCAGGCAAAGTGGCACATAGCAAAGTGGCTCATGGCACCGGAAGCAAAAGCAACAAGAGCAAAAGGGAGGAGCGTAGGTAGCAGCCTCTTTCCCTCCCTTACATCCTATGCAAACTATCCGCCCCCGAGCGGGTGTAGCACTCACACCCATGAATCAGTCATAAACTCTAGAAGCCCGCCCCATGGCTGCATGAGGCTTTGGGGGGACATCCAGACACAAACCATAACATATAGTTTGTGAGATAAATGGTTTAGATAATTTTAGGGAAGTAAATGTTAAATTTTTATAGTGAAAAGAGTTATTCCTATTTTATTTTTTTCAGAACACTGTCTTTAATTTGATGTGCTTGATTAAAAGACAATGAGTCTCAGATTTATAGTTTTGGGTAACAGCATGTCACTCTTTCCTGTTTGACTTTGGAGGACTTCTGTTTCAGTTTATGTGATGATCTGCTTCAAACTGAAATAATGGAAAGGGTTTCAGATTTCCAAATCAAAGGGCTTGGGTAAAACAATTATGCAACTTCTAATCTACAGTTCTATAAACCTAAGTACAAATCACTGGGAGATTCAAATAATTTCAGCATGGAAGGAACTTGGAGAACTCCTAGTCCAAAACACTGATAGGGACTGATACATTGAAGTATTAATACATTTGGTAAAACTTTGACTAAGAAACATTAAGTGATTTGCCCCTGCTTACCTACCCCACAAGATGGTTAATGGCAGACTCAGGGCTAGAAACCTTTCATCATGACCAGATGGCACATTTTCTCCCTGACTATGCTTAGCAATCTGCCTTATATATTTACCTTTTTTAAAATTTCAGTTTTATCATTTTATCACCTGGGGTTTGCAAGGAGAAACAATATAATACAGGACACTTAATTTATAGAATTATTTGATAATAGTTTTCCACAGACTCTGTCCTGGTTACTTTTCTCTCATTGCTGAGACAAAATACCCAACGCCCAAAATGATGGAAGGAAAGCTTTATTTAGCTTACAGTTCATGGAGGTTTCAGTCCATACTTGGCTGGTTCTGAGGCAGAGTGGCACATGGCAGAGGGTAAACTGTTCAGGGCATCAGAGCACAGCAAAAACAGCCCCCAAAAGGGAGGAATGGCTGCAAGCAGCCTCTTTTCTTCCCTTATATTGTAAACAGGCTACCCCGACCCAGGGGGCATGTAGCTCTCACACAGTCTCCATGCCCTCCTCTTCCACAGACTCAGGATGTATACAAAGTAAGCACCCTGGCGTCCTGCTGAATCACTCAGTTAAACCTCCAGATTCCCCAAGTTGACACAATGTATCAACCATAACATTCACACACAAAGAGTGCAGGAAATCTGTCCATACCCTAAAGACCAAAGAATACAGCTGAGGTCCTGGATCCCATGATAATGTCTTGCACGAGTGCAGGTGAAGACCTAAAGCCTATAACAATACCCCCATGAGTCTAACTGGAGGCCAAGAGCCCACAACAATGCCTTGGGCAGGCCTGTTTCATGTATCTGGGCTGGGATGGCCCAAGGGTCAGTGGCAGGTGCTAGAAAGTCTGTGCCAGTGGGGTGAAGGATCTGTGCTAGCAGGCTGAGGTATCTACACTGGGGTCAGAAAACAACACTCAAAGTAAGAACCAGAGCTCCCCCGAAAGTTACCGCAGCTATCCTTAGCAACAGTGAGGTTCTGAGCTCCGCTGACAGTGAGAACAGGAGAGTTCCCATCAGGAAAGCCAACATGACAAGTTTCTGCAGGAGACAGCAGGGCACCATCTTACCCTCAAGAGGGAGAAAGCAATGCTCAAAGTGAGGACCAGAGCTCCCGCAAAGTGAACCATAGCCAGTCTCAGAGACAAGGTCCGGAGTTCCTCCAAGTTCATCAGGAAAGTCAGCACTATAAGCTCCTCCAGGAAAACCAACAGCTTCCTAACAGCTTCACTTCTCCAGTCCTCCCTCTTATGCCGCTGGCAACAATCCTCAGGTGGGCCTCCCACACCCAGCACCACGCTGGTTCAGTTCAGCCAGGTGTTGCAAGCTGACCACCAGCTGTAAATCCACCACAGAATGTAAATTGTCATATTTAAGCATCTTGTTTGTTACTTTGATGTTAAATGAAAAAACATTTAAAATAAGTGTGGTGAATATCCTTTTCCTGATTTCTTTCATAGAAAGTCCTTTGTTAAAAATATCCGCTTGTTCTTCATATATTTTAAACCAAACCTTATAGGAATTAGAGGCATATATCAGTTTGTTGTATTTTTTCCTGATATTTCTGAATCCCCCCTCAGGTTAAATTTCTCTTTCTTTTTCATCTGTGATGTTACACTTGACTGACCTGGTTGGTCTCTGCCTTCTTGATAGTGACATCAGAATAGAAGGACAGAAGAAGCTTAAACTATATTTAGGTGCAGTGGTTGTTTTCATTTTAACTTTCCAGAAGCTGAATTTTGAGATAAAGGAGGCATCTACCTTGAATTTGACCTTCTACTTTTGCTTGGCTGAGGAGTATGTTCTTGATTGTGGAGAGAAAAGTCCTACAAGGAAGTAATTTGTACCCAAGAGATATCCTATTTCAAATACCACCAGTAGAAGCATTTAGCAATGCTGACCAATTTGGCTAAATTTGGAAGAGAATTCAGAGATAGGTAAATTATTATGGAAAGTAGAATCTGCCGATTGGTTAAAGGATAGAAAAAGGACCAAAAGAACAAGGAAGCACTGTCCTCGTTAAGGCAGAGTGTGGAGGCTTAACAGAGAGAATGAAATATGCCCTAAACTCCGGAGGATTCTATTCCTTCTTGAAAGGAATATGATTAGGGATTAAAATGCCCTAGACTGGGGAGAAAGTAGAACCAAAGCCCATCAACCCCGCAGCACCTGACTGAAGCAGAGAGGAGAGACAACAATTTTATTTGCAATCAAGTTAACCCTGGTTCCAGAACATGGTTCCACAGAGACACATCTTATGAATGGAGATGAGTCTTGAGATGGGCACAGGGTAGGACAGGGCATATATGGAAATATGGGAAGTGGTTCAATCTGAATAGAGAAACACTTGAAGATCTAATATGTCAGCCCTCAGGGGAACATAACTGTAGAATCTGTGGGCAATGTAAACAGGGTTGTGTGTCCCAGGTCACTGTGGACTTTTCTATATATAGAAAAGATATCTAGATATAGTGTTGTGCTGACCCTGTCCTACCTGCAATCACACCTCACCTCTTTCAAACACTGACATTCATGAACTCCCTAATATGTCCTATTTTTATCCCCTTAGCATTTGTCATGATCTAATGTTCTATATAACTCACCTATATATTATGGTTATAATTTCAGGTCTGTCTCTTATTCCCAGATAAAGAGCCCCATGCAGACAGAGATGTTTCTTCCTTTAGTTTTTGTTTCTCTAATGTCTTAGAAGAATGGCTGAGGGTTAAGTAGTGTTGAGTAACTAGGTGTTGCCTACATCCTTGGATGTCTATTTGCAAATCTTTCTTAGTGGCATATATCTAATGGTATTGCTCTAGTTTGTATCTCATGTCCCTCAAAGCCTGAGATGGCCCTAGGTGGCAGAAACTTCAGAGGAAGAGCCTCATAGAGGTCCTTAGGTGACAGGAGTGTGCTATCAAAGGGAATTGTACCACCCTAGCCCTTTCCTTACATTCCTTGATTTTTAGGTTTGAGGTGAGCAGTTTTGTTCTACTATGCGCCACCATGAATACCTGCCGTAGACCCCAAAGGAACAGAGCCAGTTCATCTTGGACTGAATCCTCCAAAACCGTGAGCCAAATAACCCTTTTTCTTTATGAGCTGATTGTTTTCAGTACTTGTTACAGTGATAGAAGGTGACTCCCCAGCTATGCCATTCTCTAACTCCCTGCCGATGGAGCTGTAGAGCCATATACTTATATTAGTGTGGACTGTTGTGTTTGCCTGTGAGTTGGGAGGGACCACAACAGGCATTCATCTGAAAGGACAGAGAAAACATAACCTAAGACTGATGAGGAACTGGAAAGAGAGTTTTCTAGTTCAAAAAAGCCCCAAATTTCTCTGGAGTCTAGATCATAGTTAGGAGATTTTGGCTTTACTACTGTGTAGGTCACTGTTTATGACATGACATTGAACAGATTCATTTCCTATGACATGGGAATAATAATTATTGACCTTTCTTTGACTTGAAAGGCTTTTCGAGGTAACCCTATGTAAGGCATCAAAATAGCTGAGATGCTTAAGATGCTACACGTTTACAAACATGTTATTATCAGAGATGATTTTATGGCTTATTTGTGTTTTTACTTAATTTTTATCAGATTTATTTTCCAACTGATACATAAACATTATACATATTTTCCAATAAATATGTATGACATTAATATATCAGTTAAATTAAGTTTACACTTAAACATTAGACACTAAAATACCTCATAAATATGTACACTTCAATGCATTAGTTAAAATAAAAATTAAAAACAAAACTTCTATTTTTAAATGTTTTTCCATATTTTTGTATAAAAACTAAGAGTTCAAGAGTATCGTATATACCTCCTTTAGTTAATATTATTTTCTTAGTTTCCATAGCAGATGTTTCCTGGTTTAGAATGTCAATTAATTCTTTTAAGGTATGACTTTTATTTTGTCCCTTCATTTGGATATGAACGTAAGTTAGTATGTTGGCAAACAGAAAATGAAATCTGGCTATTTCTGATCGCTGTTTTGGGCTGAGAAACTTCTGGCTTTGAAGGAAGAGTTGGATGGAGGCTGGGTGGAAGCCTGTGGGGAAGGCTTCTGCAGGGAGGGGGCAGGTAATGAGGAATGAGCGTGTCAGGAACCAGCCCATCAGGTGCATGGGCCATAAAATGTGGCTATGAGGGACACAGTGTTCCCAATGACAGTAGTAAATCCGTTTCAAATAAAGTGAACTGTTTGCTTAAACTTTCCTGTGTTCTGTCAGACCTTTGGCACCGAGAGCCAACTCAATATAGAAATTAGCTCATCCAGAGGCTTCAGGGCAGAAACACTCACAGTACAGCTTGTTGTATCAAAATTGTGTTTAGTAGCACAAAGCTCTCATGAAATATTTGACACATTGTGTTTTAGAACTTTGTAGTTTGAGCGGGGTCGCTCCTTCCATTGCCGCTCCACTGTACTTCCTCAATTACACTCTTTTAGCACAGCGTTTGGAATGCAGCACTTAGATAATGAAATACATATGTCTTCAGGTTTCTGACAAATCTATTCTCTTTTAACTTAACAAACAAAAACTACTTTCATCTTAAGGAAGCATCAGTTCTACCTACCCTCATGAATATTCCACTTTTATTTTTAATGTGGACTCCTTTCCTACTCTTTTCTGCAGTAGTGAAGATTGTTTCAAATAAAGCTGTCTGATAGAGAGACGTGGTTGCTAGGAGCCCGTCATGATGGTCGATGTTGCTAGGGAGGAAAGAGAGGTGAGTCTGTGACTATAGAAGAAAACCATTTTTCGTTCTCCTTGCAAAGTCTTTATTTAAGAGGACAAGTTCACTAACTCAGTCAGACTAAGATTTCAAAAAAAAACCATGAAATTTTAATATGTGTCCTGAAAGTGATGTAAGCCTAAATTAGACATTTCCTTAGGATGAATGAATGAGTTTATGCTTACTTATATCTTATTCTGTGGTGGCAGTTCTTTCTGAGAAAGCGACATAATACAAATCCTTTGGTTTGCAAAACTAGGCAAGTTCTCTAGGGGTCTGCCCTTATCACACGAGTGGAATGAGAATCTCTTTCTAGTACTTCTGTCTTTGCTTTTGGTTCCATGCTGATCACTCCACATTAATCAAGCCCTCCTATACCCTAGGCATTGCACCAGGAAATTTTCTCATTTAATCTCATAACCTTGCTGCAAGGTATTGTCACTCCAACAAACAGTAGGAAATATATCAGGCAGTAGAGAAAGTGAGATTTGAATTCTGACAAATTTTCTTATGTTCTTTCTGCTTAAGTATCTGCTGCAATTCTATAGCTAATGAGGAATAGGATACATGTGCAAAAGTGCCAATTTCATGCACAGAAATACTTTTAATACAGCATAAATACTTTTAGTGTAACTCATATCTTTATGGGAAAAACATAAATGAAATAATTTTTGAGATTATTCTGGGTTTACAAGAAGAAAGTGTGTTAATATTTCTTGGGTTTAACACATGAAAGTTTGGTTGGAACCTTATGGTCTGGGGTCTCTAGTGATGTTTTAAATTATCACACATAATGCTACTTCATTGGAATGGACATACTTAACATATACCGTTATACAGTCCTGTGCTAGGAGGAGTAATACTGTCTTTGTGAATGTTTATAAGTAACGCAGAGGTCCTATTACCAGATTGCAAAAGGAAGCATTTTTGGTAAAACTGTCTCATAAACGTTTGATATTAGCGAAGCCAATCCTATCAACCCTATATTCCACTTCAACTTTAGATATCTTCAAGCTCCAGTATCCTAGAAGCTCTTAAGTGGGATCCTAAGGCCAAAGACAAAGAGCATCTGCAAGTTAGATGTAACAGAGCATTCAGTGTTGCTAGTCCCCACTTAACAGAATCTGAATAAGGGCATATGGGATCTACCAATGCCCACAGTATCCATAGAGAAAGAGTGGTTAATGTTTCAGTTCCTGTGTGAAGAAGGTGTCATCCAAGCTGAAGAATTGCTGCCTTCCTACTCTGACAAGCCATATCCTGTCACTCAGAATATTAGAAAATGAAAGTGGATAAAAAGAGTGAAAGAAATGTGCTTAGAAAGCAGGGTATATTATCTCCCCACCTGAGTGAGTTTTTTGAGACAATCATTGTGTCTGGGTTTTCAAAAGGAAGATAATTTTATGACCATCACTCTCCACTTGTAGCTTGGTCAGTGGAGATGTGGAACAAAGGTTATTTAAGGCTTCTGAGTATGGACATATTGCCCATGGGAATTAGGATTGAGAACCTTTGCTATGCAGCATTTTTTTCCTTTGCTATATTATTTTTAAGAAGCAAAAAGAAAGGAGTTAGATGTCTTTCTCTGAAATACCTTTGACTGGTCAATACAAGGGACAGGACATTTGACTAGTTGGCATAACTCAAATATACCAAATGCCACCCTACTTTATTAGAGGTTCCTTAGAAATATAAGTGTTTGGGGATTATTACTTTAGTGGTTACCCATACATTTAACACTGCCAACTTCTTATCTCACAAAGGGTGTGGGCAACTTTTTAAATGACTCCAATTTTAGAGGTTGTGACATAAGCCATTACAGTAGACCTAAGCCTTGAACAGGGACTGAGATAAGAGATTTATTTGAAAAACAAGACTTGTTTCTCAAGCCACTGGGACTCATAAAACATGGCAATCAGTAGTACGTATGCATTTTAAACAGGGGAAGAGGGGGTATTCTTCCACATGCTATATCATTTTATCAAACCTTACCAGCAGTTACAGCAAGATGCCACATCTATGTAAGTAGTTTAAGGGAAATAGCACCATTAAAATCACCTTTTAAGACGGTGTGGTTTGTAAGTGGAGCAGTTTGACTGATTTAAAGGATAGAATTACTCTAACGAGTCAAAGTGATTAAGTTGTTTGTGTAAATTCCCTCTGTTGATATAGTTTAGGGACTTTAGAGGTGTACACAATTCATGAAACATCCCAAATTAGTAGGGTGTCTCAGAGGTAGTGTGGGACTCTCACATAGATTAAACTCACAAAAACTCATTCCTGAAACATCTATTGAGTTTATATAAGACATTGCAGGTGTGACTAGGCTTGCCTATGGAGGAAAACAATTCTGCTATTTAAAAAAAGTTTACTAACCACAGTATTACTATGGAGACAGATCATATGAAACCAGACAGGATTCTCTGACCTTGGTTGCCATGTCAGCCTTCATTGCTTGTCCTAGTAGACTGGGAGTATTGGGGTATCAGAGCAAAGACCCAGGAGTCCTGTGCATTTGTAGTTTATTAATTATAAGACATAAATATAATTTCATATCATTTAAAATCTTCTTTGCTCTTCAGATACACAAATGATTGCCGCTACATTTTCCTTTTCTCTTTTATTGAGCAGGAGCTACGACTGATTCAGCATTACTTTACCAGAATAAGGAAAGGTCTGTTTGCCTTGCATGATATTAAATTATATCTGTCTGAGAGATAAACAACTTAAATTTTAATGCTTCGCATTCAGGAGCACATCTGTGCCAATATTTAAATAATACATCTATCAGATTCTGATTCAATGTTTTAGTTATCTTTGGTTTTAGGCTTTTGTTGGAAGCTCTAAATTTAATTAATGTGTCTCCTTACCAGAAAGGTGACAATATTCTTCTAAATCTTAGCTAGAGCTAAAAAAAAGTGTGCACATTTTGCTTCAGTTTTTTTTTGTGTGTGTGTGCTAAGTTACTTGTTTGACCAGCTTAGATCAAGGATTAGTCATAAAGGCAAATAATTTAATGCCATGCAATGTGTAATGTTCTTCCAGTATATCTTACAGAAGTATACACTGACTATAGCATTAAATATGAATCTATGAAAAAAATTGTTTCATGTCTTTTCACACTTACTGGAATCACTCCATCCCCCAAATGACTGATAGCAAGACAATCCTTCTAGGACATCTATATGAATATAGTTACTTTTTTTTTAACTTTTTGTATAACTGGTAAACCAGTGAAGTGTGATTAGGCTATATTTATTTTAAAAAATCCTTCCTCCTATTTATTGGTATGTATGCCTACAGTAATACCTCCTCTTGGGAGATAGTTTCATGTCTAAATTATATATAATATATATGTTATGGAGAAGAGAAGCATATATATGTATACTATGTGTGTATGTTTATAAATTCTCATATGTATGTCATGTAGAAAGTATATGTATGCAAGTGTGTATATATGTATATATTTATGTTTATAAATTCACATACATACATAAACTTACATCGCCTCATGAGTCAAGATCATCTATTAGTCAGCTTTCCCACTGTGGGGTGGAATAACTGACCCACACAGTTTAAAAGAGGAGAGGTTTAAATTAGGTGATGGTTTCAAGGTGTGAAGTCCGTGGTTGGCTGGCGCAAAAGCAGAAATAGCGTGGCAAATGTGTTGTGGAGAAGAGCTGCTTAGTCCTTGGCAGCCCGGAATCGGAGCAGGAGAAGGGTGCCAGAGAGCGAGGGGCGAAGGACCAGCTACAGCGCTCAGTGTCTGCCTCCATAACCCATCCAGGTACAAACCGAACATCACCTCATCAGTAACCTGGGAAGGCCCCTATTCCATCCAATGACAAACTTACTTGTCAAAACCATGTAAGAAAAAAGACTGGAATCCTATTGCTATTCTCCATATTAGGTTAACTGCTCAACCTTTAAGGACTTCACTTTCATTTGCATCATAGGGCTAGCCATTTCTGTCTTTTTAAGTTTTTAATGCAGATTAAATTAATTTATACACACCCTCCCCCCCACTGACACATTATAGCTAATAGAAAAGTGTCAGTCTTTTTCTTTTTATGGTTAATTGTACAGTGTATTAGCAGGACAGTGCAAACCATTGTTTATTTTTTATCAAGCAAGAACTGGGAGAAATGGAAAGGCTATATTTTAATTTTCATGAAGTATAAGGCTGTCGATCAGAGGAGATAGGATTTAGTACTAGGAGATAATATTATTGCTTCCCATGTTTTCTCAGAAGTAACCTAGGTACAGTATACTCATTTGAAATTTTATAAGCCATTAAAACTACCATATGGTTTGTAAGATTATCACAATGTATGGAGTTGATTTGGAGATTTGCTGTTTTTAAAGATTGGGCACAAAAGAAATATTCTTTTCATCATGCATTTTCATGCAGTGCAATTTTCAGATGTAGCACTTTACATCTCATCTTTATAAATTCTACAAGGAATAGCCATTGTGGTGTGCTCCTCCGATGATTGCCCTTCTTTCCTTGTTCACATATACTGTTCCTCGCACCAAGGTGTAGAGTCTAATTTTCATCTCCCTACATCTGAGCTACCTTAGTAATGAGTGTAAATAAAGCCAGGTAGCGGTGATGCTCTGGAGACTCTGAAGCTAGATTATAAGACATTTCATAGTTTCTTTGTTGATCTTTTGGGACGTTTTCTCTCAGAATCCATCTTTGCTGTGAAAAATCCAAGACACATGGAGAAGCCATGTGTTTATAGCGTGAGTTTACAGCCCTCCCTGAGCCCTGTTGGCAGCTACTGCCAAGGGCAAGCCACCAAAAGGTACCATTGTGGGTGACCAGCCCAACCAAGGGTTTCATAGGACTCTAGTGGCTATTGCAATACAACCACATAAAAATATCCAAATTAAAACAGTTCATCCTGCAGAACCATGGGAAGCATAATGATTGTGTTGCGTCACAAAGTCTTGAGGTAGTGTCTTATTTATGAAAGAACAGCATTCTCTGTGAATTACCTTGTGACATAAACATGTTCCCATCGAGGTGTAGTATCTTTTGTTTTAAAGTTGACAATGTGAAGTAATTTGTGCCCTTCATAGATTAAAATCTATTTTTATTTCAGATTTCAAAACTTACCATGAGTGTGTGATGTTAGATCTGAGGGGGAGAATTGAGAGGCAGCGTTTTGGGACTCTAACGCTTCATATGCATTTATCCATTCATTTAAATATTGACGATGCGCATATGCGAAGCAGGGTAGCAGGTGCTGTGGGGGATCCAGGGATGAGTCACCAAGCTGTGTCGATATTAACATCTCAGAAGCCCCTCCCTTCCCCTCCTGAAGACGATAAGCTCCGATGTTCGCATTTCTTGCTGGTTTTCTGGGCATCCTCTTCTATTTTCTTTCTTTCATTCTTTGAACCATTTTTTCATGGTTCAAACTAGCTTCTTTGAGTTTTTCAAAGTGTGAAAAGTATATGTACCAGTATCCCATGGTGAATATCTTTAATATGCACCCCAAACATTTTAATCAAAAATTTTAAAGGGAAAAATAGCTACCTACATAATGACACAGTAATCTTAAAACAAATTGGGAGACATTCTAAAATGTTGATGGAGTCTTTATTTTCTGTCCCAAAGTAGACTTTTGTTCAATTTTTGGCCAATGATACTGCTAGACTTTCAGTGAGATTAATGTTCATATTCTAATATCAAGGACAGGATGGGTAAGAGAATTTTTACATAGCCCAGATGCTTTAGAGGTGATAAACCAACTACTAATTGCTCTCAAGAGTTGTGACTTTGTTAAGTGCAAGAACTTTGAAGGGAGAGAAGCTGGGCTGCACTGCTACCTCTGACAATTATTATCCTTTGACCTTGAGTAATTTGAAAACACTGTAAGTCTGAATTTCATTATCTGTAAGGTGAATATAAAGATGGCATTGATATCCAAAAGCTTTATAGTTTTTGCAAGTACAAATACAAACCATTTGCAAAGACCGTAACACACAGGAAGAAGCTCAACACTTTTCTGAGATCAGGGTCATAGGGGATCACATTACATTTTGAGATATAGAGGGAATTTTGATGTTAAGAGTTCAACGCAGTTTTATTTGGGTTCTACAAACAGTGGAGCAGTTTAATAATTACAGTATTAGACTTCAGATTTTCAAATGGTTTTAAAATTAAAACCTTTTTAAAGTGAGTTTTTTTCCACATGTTTTAACATTAGAAGCCATGTATTACTCTAAATGTCTTATGTTATTGTTTGACTCTTTGCAAGGGTCATGCTGTTTTCATCACCTGATGCTTCTGCTTTCCTGAGATAAAACTTATTGCTCAAGCTGAAAGGATGTAAGGAGACTGTATTTTAAGGAAGAAAACTCAAAATGCATTAATTTACTTTTGGAAGCTATTTGTCCCAACTATAAGATGTACCTTAACTGCTCAAGTAGTTTTGGTTTTAAGTTTTACAGTTTGCTCTTTTTTCAGATGCATTCTATGGAAATTGGTGAAGTTATTACCAGCTGGTGAAGACAGATGCTATCTAATTAACATAGTTAGCCAAATCTTGATGAATCTTAGTATATATTTGCATAAACCAGGACGTTTAATATTTTTGAATTCCTTTTTCCCAAAGAATTCCAGAAATCCCTAATCATGTTGACACATATTCGTGAAGTCCAGCTCAAATTCCACAGAGCTTAGGATCATTTTCTAATTGTTGAACCCCCAACTCCCACACCATGGCTTTGGCCCTGCTGGCCTTGATGAGGCTGTGTGTATGATTTGCAGAGAGTCTCAAGTCCTCCTCTTGCAACTGCAAAGTGTGAATGGAAATGACCTTCTGTACTTCACGAGAGGAAGGCCTGACAGGTTGCTTGAGCAAACAAGTACTAGATTCTCCAACAAAAATCCATTTTCTTGGTCAAAAATCTTCTTTATCTTTCTATCTTTTGTTTACTTTTCTATGATTTTTTTCTGAGCCCTTAAAAACAGAAAAATGAGAGAAAATATTTGGGATGATAGTAGGCTAAATATACCAACTTTGTTTGGTTAGTGTTTTAGGATGTAGCTTTATCTTTTTCAATTTTTCTGTTATGTTGTATCCATAAAGAATATAGTTGGAATTTTAAAAATACTGTTTAAATTTTTTTGTCCTTTATTTACAACACTTGGCACATTTCAATTTAATAAATTTTCTAGCATTTCAAATTATCCAGTATGTTGCCTTTCTTTCCTTTTTAAGATTATTTCTTATTATTCCTATCTAGTACCCCCAAAGTCATATGTATATATTATGTTTCAGTATTTCTCCTAAAAATTATAATATGAGTAATTTTTTTTTTTTTGGTACAGGAAATTGAACTCAGGACTTGTGCTTGCCAGGCAGGCACTTATGTCACTGAGCTATATCCTTGGCCCTAATATGAGTAATTAGCAGTCAAAATGTAATGTCAAACTGAGGATCAATGGAATAGATAAGAAGATACAGGCACAACTACAACACACTCAGCCATCTTATCTTTGACAAAGGAACCAAACATGTTCACCAGAAGAAAGAGCCTCTTCAATAAACGGTGCTGGAAACATTGGTTCTCCACACACCACAAATGAAAACCAGACCCGTGTCTATCACCATGCACTAAACTAAAGTAAAAATGGATCAAAGATCTAAATATTAAACAGAAACACTAAATTTATTGGAAGAGAAAGTAAGTAAAAATCTTGAAGACATAGGGGTAGGTAAAGAGTTCATGAACAAAAACCAAACTGCACGGGAAACACTTCAAAGAATTGACAGCTGGGACATCATCTTATTAAAAAGTTTCTGCATGTCAGAAATCACCAACAGAGAATAAAGAAAACCCACGAATTGGGAAAAAATTTTGGCCAACTGTCCCTCAGACAAAGGACTTCTATCTGGAACACATAAAAAAAAAAAAATCAGACCCCCCCCAATTCAAAGATCCAATCCAAAAATGGGCATCTGAGATGAATACACACTTCTTAGATGAAGTACAAATGGCAAATAAATATATAATAAATGTTCAACATCATTGGACATTGAGAAATGCAACTTAAAGCAACACTGAGATTACATCTCACCCTGGTAAGAATGGCTATCATCAAAAATCAACCAATAACAAATGCTAGTGGGGCTGTGAGTGAAAGGGACTCTTTTCCACTGTTAGAGTGTACACTGGCACAACCACTGTGGAAATCAGTGTGAAGATACCTCAAAAAACTAGGATTAGAGGTCCCATTCGACCCAGCTATTCTCCTTCTGGGTATTTTTCCAGAAGAATTGAAAACATCATATCACAGTGATGTATGCACACCTGTGTTTATAGCAGCACAATTTGTAATAGCTAAATCTTGGAAACAACCCAAATGCTCATCAATTGAAAATTGAATAAAAAGGATGTAGTATTTTTACATAATGGAATAATACTCAGCTATATAGAAAGATAAACTTGAGGCATTTATAGGTAAATGGATGCAACTCAAGACCATACTTATAAGTGAAATAAATTAGATTCGCATATGTTGACATCATATTGTCTCCCTAAGTGTAAGAAACTGCGAGAATAAATAAGATCCAAATGATCCAATAGACATTGTGAAAGGGAAAGAAACTGCTCCAAAGGAAAGAATAACGTGGGTGGGGGAAAAGAGCAAAGAAGGAAGGAATATATATATATTAGTTAAGGTAGTTTTACTTCTAATTTCTATTAGCTCATTGAAAGGAACAGTTAATGTTTATATTGTCTGATTAAACTTACATGCCTATATCTGGTAATCTGAGCGACTCCTTTGAAGATATGCAATATAATATGCAATACAATAACTATTGGTAATCCCCTATCATCTTGAAATTCGACGTCATTTTAATCTTTTAATTCTCTTAAAGAGAATTAAAAATAAACAATTTTTATTTTAAATTATTAAATAAATAATTTTTATTTTAAAAATAAAAAAGGTAATGTCAAAAATGCTTTTACGTCTCTCACAGAGAAGTCTTTTTTTTCTTTTTGAGACAGGGTCTCGCCATGCAGTTCAGGCCTTGAGCTCACTTTGTAGCCCAGGCTTGTCTGGAACTCACAATAATCCTCCTCCCTCAGCCTCCCAAGTGCCTGGGTTACAGGAATGAGCCACCACACTGGGTTTGACAATACAACTCTTAAAATATTTTTAAAAGACTATTATTGTTTATTGCTACCATTTGGATATACATAAATGATCCCATTCAACATAGCAAATTTATATCTGTATAGGATATATCTTGATTTCTCTCTTTTCTTCTATTCCCCTCACCTCCCTTCAATCCCTCTTTACTTCCTTATTTACAAAGTTTTTTTCATTATTTTGCTAAACATTTTAATCCTTTTTTGTGGCTCTGGAGATTAAATCTGGTATTTAGCCCAGTTGTTGGTAGGGTAATGGTCTATCACTACCCCAACCCTTTATTATGTCTGATACTCTAAAACGTATTATGATTATTATTAGATTTATATGGTAAACACTAGATTTACTCAAAAGTTTACTAATTTCTTTGTTGTCATCTTACATTTCAGATGTTTCACTGGATCACCTTCATTCTACATGAAGAAAATTTTCTAGAATTTTATTGTTGGAGATGCCTGTTACTGGCATATTTCTTAAGCTTTTATTTGTAAGAAATGTACCCTTCTTTTCTGCTTAAGAAACATTTTTCTCTGGATATAGAATTCTAGACTGACAGGCACTTTTTTAGTTCACTGGAAATATCCTTCTATTATTTTTTTGTGTTTGTTCAAGTTTCACTGATGCCTTTGAGAAATTAGCTGCCAGTCTATTTCTTCTTTGAAAGTAATCTTCTCCAGTTTCTTAAATATCTTCTGTGTTTGGTGCTATAGTTTTAAAAAGTGTAACACCCCATTTCTACTGATGTGAATGTAGGTAAGATTCTTGAATCTGAGGATGAATGTCTTTTACCATTTCTAGAATATTTTCAAATGTCATCTTCCAGGTATTATCTGTCCCTCATTCTCCTTTTGCTCTCCTTATGAGGATTTGATGAAAATGTTCTATATGATAACTCTGACCACAATTTCTATTAACTTTGTGTTGATTTTCTGCCCAGTTCTTTATCTCTTCATATTGCATAGAACACTTTCTTCTGGTGTACCTCCTAGTTCAACTCTGTTTAATCTGCTTACAAGCACATTATTTCTACAATGTTTATTGTTTTGCAGATTTGCTAGGTCAATTTTTATAGTTCACACAAATACAGCAGTTATCTTCTTTAAGTATTTCATAATAAATGGTCAACGATTTAATATCTGAACTCTCAGTCTGTTTTGGATTTGTGTTATTCTTATGGTGTCTTGATTTGGCCTGTAAGTAGCTGTATTTCTGAGTTTTTGCTTGGAAAATTATTTGTGGGAATATTTTGAGTCTTAAAATAAGACCAAAGATGAAGACAAATCCTCAAGAATCAAGAGATTTTTTGTTTGTTTGTTTCTTTTCAATACCTCAGACAGTTACATCTGGGACTATGTTAAACCAAATTTATAATATTAAGTCTTTTGGAGCACACACATGGTACAAATTTGAGCTATAAATCTATACAAAGTTTAGTTTATGGTTTCTGCTTATCAGGGAAAATTTGTCCCTTTTGTTCATCTTCATCAAAGCATGTTTCCTTGCAGCCCCTGTAGGCAGGGAAAGAGGGGGTAGCTTATTCTGATTCATTTCCACCAAGCGTGTAGCCACTTAAGGCCCTAACTTGTTGGTTAGAAAGAGTCTCTTACAGACTTCTAGATTTTAGTGAGATCTGTGGCTTATTTTCAATGCATTTGCCTCCAGGAGGCTGTTTATAATGAAATTCAAGTTTATTGGTTCAGAACATATGTCTATGACAAAAGTAGCTTTAGTCTTCTGCCTGTTATTTATATCCCCTGATCTATTTAACTTTTGATTGACAATGCTATTTTGTCATATGATAACTGTTTTGAACATGACAATGTTATGTTTGATACAGTATTTCTAGTTGTTTTCAGAAGGGTAAGTAGGCCCTCCAAATTCCTAGCCACCATAATATCTGAAGCATCAATCCTTATTATTTATTGATTTGTTTATTTATTTATTTACCGTAGTCCACGTCTGCAGTACATAATGCTTACATTCCTTGTGTGGAGTAGGTACATGCACATAACGTGTCTTAATTCTTTCATTCCCTTTCCCTCCCTGTCTTCTCCCACTCCCTCTTCACTTATACGCATATATACAAAAGTACTAAAGGATGGTAAATTTACATAGCAGTGCATAAATTAACATACATCATGACCACGTGGATTTTATTCGGGTTTGCAAAGATTAACATAAAGAAAGATAGCAGTGCAATTCATTTTACTAGTAAATTAGAAGAATAAGGGACGATAAATGAATAGGTGTGGAGAAGCCTCAATTCTTGCAAAAGAATCTTAGAAAGACAGAAGTTAAGAGACAGATCTTTTAAATCCATATGGATATATTTATAAAAGACTTTAAGTATGAAAGATCATGCTCAATGATAAAGTATTTTAATTGTTCACCTTATGACCAAGCACAAGACAAAAATACTTATTACGAGTATTATATGACATCACGTGACAAATCTTGCTCAAGTAAATTAAATTTTTAAAAACATATAAACATAAGTGTTGTATAAGCTGTATTTTGTTATTGATATTATATCTAATAACTTGCAGATTCTTAGGATTTATACTAGATGTCATATTCATAGGTGGGTCTCTGAGGAGTGCCTGGATCATGGGTGTGTGATACTGAATTAGTCCACTGATGGGTTTATTGGTAGGTGTGATGTTGGGAGGTGAAGCCTGGTGGGAACAGCTGGGTCACTGTGGGTGTGGCCTTGTAGGGTGCGTACTCTGCCTTCCTCCCTTGGTGCTTCTCTGTTTCTTGCTTCCGTGTCATGAAGTGTGTCATGAAGTGTTTCTCCTCGGCCAGGCCTCCCTGCCATACAGCCAGCCAACTACGGACTGTCAGCTCTGCACACTACCAGCTGGCTACACCTTTCCCTTTTTATCTTGTGAGTTTTGGCTACTTTGTCCCAGCAAAGAGAAAGAAACTAAGACACATATTTATATTATGACCATCAATACAAGTAATATAAATATTTTATAATGTATAACGCCATGTACTCTCTTTTAGACTTATATAATATACTCACGTTATGCAAGTACTGTAAGTGTAAATGTACACATAGGGAGACACTGGTACAAAAGGCAATGAAGAGGGCAATGGGACACGTGTAAGGTTTTCCCTGCTGTGACAAAACACCCCCAGAAAGCAAGCTAGAGGGAGAAAGATTTGCTTTGGTTCACGGCCTCAGAGGATCCGAGGCGTGAGTCGAGCTGGCTCTGTTGCTTTAGCTGCGCAGTAAGGGGGAAAGCTCCTTGAGGAAGGGTGTGTGAGGGAAAGCTGCTTACCTTCCGACAGCCAGGGAACAAAGACAGAGGGAGAGAGCCAGAAAAGAACGGGCCGGGGATAGGAAGCAGTCTTCCAAGGCACATCCCTAGGGAGCTATTTCCTCCATCTGGGCCCCAGCTCCTAACAGTCTGTTCAGCTGTGCATGCCTCCATGGACTCGTTCATGCTGAGGTTAGTGCACTGTGCTCCGGTGAGATCTCTAGGTCCCTACTTCGGAGCATTGCTCCTTCGGGCATCAAGTGCTCAATATCCAATCTTTGGAGGTCAATGCATAATTAAGCACATGAACGGAATCTAAAATCCAGAAAGAGATTCATGTGCATGTATCAAATTAATATGAAATTAATTAATTTACTAAGTAATATAAAATAAATGGTGGCGTTCCAGCTGGACTGAGGAGTGCCTTCCAAAACACAGCAGCAAACGTACAATCTGAAGGGAACATCACCCAAGGGATATTACTTTCAAAAGCAAGTTAAACAAACAAAAAAACATAAGCATGATAAGACAAATTTAAAAGCGAAGTTCTAGGCTAGAGTAAAGATATTATAGATATAAGAATAACAAAGAATAATCCTTAACATATAAAAACAATCCAGAGGTCAATACAAAAATCATAGCAATAAGGAGAAAGTCAAAGAATATTAAATACAAGAATATTGTAAATTTTGAAAGGAATACCCTGCACTATGGAGATGAAAGAAGTTAAACTAGTGAAAAAAATTTCACACAATTTAGGAAAAAGGAAAAAAAGGTTGTTAATGTACAACTTTGGTGTATCTGTGGGGAAATGGTGATTATGAGCATACTATACTATTGGTGAGAATATAAATTGGTCAAGATTATTGGGAGGACATTTGTAAGTATCTATTGCATTTTAAAATAAGCTTAATTTTTGAACCAAATGTCTTCTTTGGACATAGGTACAAAATCAGACACTAGATACTAGACACTCTCAAGCTGTTGAGACTTTTCCAATTTCCAATAAACTATGGTGCAACACACTATTATTGCAGCATAGTTTATTATCAAGCAGAAATGAAATTAGCCTAAAGGTAGATCAATAATGGAATGTTGTATGGTAGCTATATATTATAGATAGTTTGCCATAGTCAAAAAGACTTGGGGAATATCTACAAGACAGGAGAATATGATTATTAATCCTATCTATTATTAAGTGAGAATAAATAGCATTTCAGAACAACGAATAAGGTGCAGTTTATTTACAGCCATTTGTGCTTTTGTGTACAAATGTATACACTAAAACCTGGGCAAATTTTATATCAATTCCCTTTTAGGAAGTGTCTGTGAAATAGACAATAAGCAAAGAGCAGTGGCAGAGAAGAGCAGTGCATTTACTTTGTAGCATGTACTTTTTTATTATTTGAAGTAAAAATACCTACAGCTTATTTAAATGTAAAGGCAAAGACACAAGAGTGACTTTCTTTCATTTTGGGTATATTCTTTCATGAAATGTCCTATCTGTCATGTGTTATTCAAAGAGCACTTAAAGTAGATATTTTTGGGAAAACCCCATTGATAATTAGAGAACTAGTTATCCACATGAAATTGTTTTGAAGAAATAAAAGCAGTATAAGGTGTTAGCTATTTTTATTAAAATAAATGTGTTTGTGTAGCATCTAGTCAGTGATTTCACTCAGAGTAAAATGCTATTTATTTAGGTGTGGAATAATCCTCTAGATAGTAAAGACCTGATGTAAGATATTAATACATCTCTATTTCTTTTCAGAGAGTCACACAGAGTTTGAAAATTAGAGAAGGATAAAAGAGATTCAAATATTAGTATAGAAATTAAGAGGACAAAAATACAGGTGCAGAAGATTAGTAGAGAAGTTGTTCCATGAACATTTTGTGTTCTTTTGGCTCCAAAAATCTCCCTGAGAAATGAATGCCTTTCAATTATTAGGAGTTATGCTCTCCTTGTGTTAGTAATAATGGGATTGAGTAAGTCCTGTTCAAAGAATCTTACAACTTACCGACTGTCATCAAAATTCCTAGCATATTTCTCCTACCTGGTGGAAGTAGATGTTTGTCACATGAATAGGACAATGGCTCTTGTTTTTGACATCATTAATTACTGGCCCAGAAAGCCAAGACTTTCACCTGAGAGAAATTACAAACTTAAACTGGAGAATAATAATACAAGTCAAGCTGTTGAGACCTTTCCAATTTCCATCGAAAGAGAAGTAAAGGACTTTGAAAAGGTACTTTGACATCCCCTGAAGGAAACTGTTCTAGATCATTTATTAGAGGAAGGAAAAACATTTCTTCTTTTATGGGTAGAGAAAATAAGCTAATGAAACGAGTAGGACAATTACATTTTCAATAGTTATTGCTGATGGACTCAATTTCGTGCTGATTCCATTTATGAAACCTGAACCAATTTCCCCTTTTTGCAACTTAATTAAGAGCCCTGCCGACATACAGTAGATCTAACAATGCTTTGGGAGATAGTTCAGCACGAAGACGCGGCCATGGTGGAGAAGCTGTTGGTTCGGGAGTCCAGCGTTTTCAACCTGGTGTTGGACTTTGAGCATTTTTGCAGATTATGGCCCCAAACAGCCTTGACTTTCTTGGCAAAATTCTGAGGGAGAGGGAGGGCCACCAAGGAAGAACCTCAACAAAAGGGAAGAAATCAAAAGCTTAGCAAGCAGAAATATATGTCTGCGTGATGTGGGTAAATGTGAGATTCCAAGGGAGTAATAGGTGTGCATATTTATTTTCTTTCAGTTTTGATCAATTCTATTGGTACATTTTTTATATACATAATGATCACAGTCATTGTAGGGAATTTTTTTTTTTTTTTTTTTTTTTTTGGTGGTACGGGGGATCGAACTCAGGACCCTGCGCCTGCTAGGCAGGCACTTATTCCACTGAGCTATATCCCCAGCATTGTAGGGAATTTGTACCTGCATATGATATTCCTTAATTCTTCTTTTTCCCCCAATCCTCTCTCCTCCCTTGAACCCCTCTTTGCCTCCTCACTTACAAAAGCTTTGCTTGCATTGTCTTCCGTCTGTTCTTTTTTCTTTCACTTTCCTCCCTCCCATTCCCCCTCCCTTGTTCCCCTTCCCATCTGAATATTTTCTTCCTATTCCCAGTATCTATTATACATTTTAGTCCTTATTTACCCTTTCAGTTTCTCTCACCAGAGAAACAATGTGATACTTAAGCATTTGTGTCCAATTTATTTCACTTGAGTATGGACTTTTTAAAAAATCTTTTTTCCCTTTTTCCTTCCTCTCTGACTCTGATCTAAAAGATATATATTATGGCTTCAAAATTAATGGCAGCCATAAGGTCCCCATGAGTGTCTTGAGGGCCTATGCTGTGAGACCTAGCAGTTTGTTGCAACCTGGGCTGGGAGGGTCCAGGAGACAAAGCCATATTGGCACAGGTGCTATTTGCCCAGACCTTAAAATACACTTGATCCTTATAAGAGTAGCTTAATTTGCTTTCATGAAAGAAACACTTGATACTTTACCGGTTGTACACAGTATAAGAAAGGAGAAATCATCCCCTAAGCTCTTAATAGTGGACTCCAAATGGAGAATTTCCTGCAACCTCTGACTCTATTAGGTCCATACCGGCTTATACCCACTCTCTATTTTGAAAGATCACTGACAGATTAGACACAGCATCAGACTGTGTATGACTTGTCACCATTAAAAGAGAAGGGAGAAATCATGTCTTGGAAAAGCTGGTCCATTAGAACCACCTCCAACTCTCTAACATGAAAGAATCAAGTCATAATATAGAGACTTGGATACACAGTGATTCAGATGAGGAAGCAGAAGACAAGGAAGACTTAAGGATTTAGTATTATTCCATTGTTGGAACCAAATATGAAAAGCAGCCTCAGGGCTCAAAGCTGAAGTCTTTTAACTACATCACCTTCTTCCTTTTCTACAAAGGCAGAAGCAGCATTGAAGCAGGTCAAGGGAATCCCCAGAGATGGTCACATGACCAGAGGTGGGGAGTAGGGTGATTCTGTATGTCGATCAGTGCGAGACCAGTGAGTGATGGTAAATCTGGAGATAAAATGTGGTTATAAAACTTTTTGTCTGGAACTGAGTGAAATAGAAGGATAAAAGCCAACATGAGAATAAAGTGAAGTATTAAATTGAGATGCAAATATTTGTGACAGATTGTACATATGCCTTGATAAAGTGGCTCTTCTTATAGTGAACAATAGCTCTTAAATAATTGTGTTTCAGTATAGGTAGTTTAGTTTGTAAGAAAGCATTAAAAATATGCTTATGTCAAGAGTACATTTTAATTCAGATTAAATTTGGCATTTCTTTTCAACAATCTGGTTTTCACTAATGGCCACAGAGAGATAGTTATTAAGTAGGATGTAAAAAAAGCACGTATTTCACTTTAATAGAGAGTGTTTTAACCTAATTACTTAGCTAATTCATTAATAAGTTCAGTATGCTTTTATTGAGTGCCTATTCTCTGCCAGATGCTGTGTTGGATTCAAAACAGTGAACAAAGGGTAATAGTCCCTGTCATTATGGAGTCTTTAGTATAGTGGAGTTTAATGTAACAATATGATCCTCCTTCTCAGAATTTTTTAGATAGCTTTTTATATGGTTTGCAAAATGAATGCATAGTATTAATGTCAAGCACAGAAAAGATAAAGATGTCCAAGAGAGATGAAAAATATTTCTTCCCCTTATCTCCTGGAGGTACCATTGCACAGCTCTCGGTATGTTTCATTCCAGTCATTTTGTTTGAGGGTATCAGAAGCTATGTTTATCTATGTCTTTGTACTATTTAGTCATCTATCTATCTATCTATCTATCTATCTATCTATCTATTCCTCAGCATATCTATAAGTACATCCATCCATCCATCCATCCATCCATCCATCCATCCACATGTGTACATGCACATAAACAACCCCTTTAAAATTAATTACAATGATGGTATTTTCAGGAAAACAACATTCACCTTCAGATTTTACAAGTTCAGTGTATTAGTGAATGCTTACTAGAATCAAATGCAGAAGCATGCAAGAGCCCTGTCCCTGCTAGAGATTTGAAGAATCCGGCTGAGGACCTGGATCTAAATGGTAATGTCCTGTACAAGTTCACATCAGGAGGAGGAATCCATGATGGAAGACAGAAGGTTCTGCTCTGGAAAGTCCAAGGGCCCACGCTGGAGGACAGAGAGTCTGTACAGGCAGACTGAAAGGCCGATGCTGGTAGCCAAAGATTCTTGTGCTGAGAACCAGGAGACACCCAAGGCAAAGGCAAAGACCAGAGCGCCCCACTGAAGTGTCTGTTCCAAGCTCCATAAAAGATACTTAAGGCCAAGGCAAGGACCAGAGAGCCTCCCAAGAGAACAACAGCCATCCTCAGCAAAGAGAATGGCTGAAACTTACCCAAGAGAAACAAGCATTAGTCCTCCCCTCCTGCTTTCCCTTTTTACCATTCTCCAGAGCTGTGCTACCTCAGCCCCGCTGGCCTTCCTACCCAAGGGGAGCATCAATTAGTCAATCTCCATGTCCAGTAGTATTTAAGTCAAAACTCCAACTTCCTGTCCAAAGCAAAACTTCACTCACTCAGCCTTTCTCAACTATTATGGCCAGGATTTGGACTGAGAAAAGGGAGTATGCATTCACCTATCCCCTTTCCTAATCCTGCTGTTACAAGTCCAAGGGTTCAAATAAAGGAAAGAATATTACAGGACAACACGCAGACTCTTAGATGGCTGCTGCCATTGTAGTTCTCCATCCACAACTATTCCTCATTTTGTTATCCATGTGCTTCAGTTTGGAAGGGGTCCATGTGTTTACAGTTCTTGAACCTTTCTGTACCTGCACAGGTGTGCACACATGTACAAACACACAGGCACAACACAAAGATACACACACACACACACACACACACACACACACAACTCCTGCTTGACATTGCTCTAAAGCACAGGGGTTCTTCCTTTCTATACCCAAAGTGCCTCATAAAATATCCAAGGCCCCCACTGTTGTCTCTCTTAGATAGAGGCACATTCACACCATTCACACCACTGTTGAACCCCCAGGAGTCTTATGCATCTCTTCCCTGCTAAGGGGCTGAAGTCTGAGCCATGCCTGCTGATGGTCCTTTGACCTTATCTTGGTTCTTCAGGTGACTCCAGCCTGTTGCCTGCTTTTAATTTCTGCAGTTGAGAAGCAGAGTTCAATCTTCCCAAATTCAAGAGGCACTCATAAAGGCCAATCAACACCTTTTAGGCTCCAGGCTACCATGGTCAGGGCCTCTGAGGTCTCAGAGGCTGTGAGTGATGACAGTCCTTGTGTCTCATGGAAATCTTGTCTCTTTATGGGCCGTTCTTTTTAGACCATTTATGGGAAGATTAGATGAGGAGGGAAAATGATTCTTAATTTCCTTTGACTACTCTTTCTTTCAGCTTTTGAACTTTAGACTTCACTTAATTAGATTGGAGGTAGGAAGCAGGTGTGGGTAGTTCTGGACTAGTTCTGCTTTTCTTTTCACCAAATCTTCATGGATAGGTCTAGTAACTTTCTTTAGAATATGAGGTTATTTATAACCCATTGTTCTTAGTTTTGGGACTTCAGCCAAAATTCTAAGACAACAGGAAGAGTCCTATCTGAACTCCTGACACACACACACACACACACACACACACACACACACACGACTTCATATTTACTATGAAATGCTTTTTAATCCTTTTCTCACTGTTATATGCATTTAATCATAGGATAAAATATATTTTTGAAAACATAATATTGTTACTATTTAGTTACATGAAAATATCATATTTTGCTTTTCTTTTTTTAATATTTTGAACAGTAAATGTTCCACAAAAGCGCATCCAATGAGGGTTCAGTTCCCAGCTGGTGCCTCTACTGGGAGACAGTGGGAACTCTAACAGGTGGGCCTGAATGGGAGGGAGTGAGATTACGGGGGTGGGCACGCCTTGAAGGCTGTACTGGGACCCTCGTACCTTCCTTCTCCTCTTGCTGCTTCTAGGTTGCCATGAGGTGAGCAGCCTTTCCTGGGACATGCTCTCTGCTATGATGTTCTATCTTACCTCAGGCCCAAAGTGACAGAGCCACGTGACAATGAGTTGAAACCTCCACAGCCGTGACCAAAAATAGATCTCTCCTTCAAAGGAGGATGATTCTTTTAGGTATTTTGTCAAAATGACAGAGGACTAACACACTTATTTAAAATGTTCATTCCCCTCTTTGATTTTTTTATGATAATAAATTTGGTATATAAATTTGGAAAGTACAGAAAATACATATAAGGAAGACTGACAAATTTTGTATACTATTTTTCATTGTATTTTATGTAAAATATCTACCTGCCGCTTGGTATGTTTTCTTCTTAATAGAGAAATGGATGTAGGTGTACAGAGATAGATGTGAGCATATATATTTATGTAAAAACACATTTAACCCCACTAATATTTTGTATTATCATTGTTATGGCTTGTATACAGATGTTCCTCCAAAGTTTCATACACTCAGAGGTGGGGCTTTTTGGAGGTGACGCGATCTAGGATGTTGATCCTGGGATGGAAGGTGCAATGCTAGCATTAAGAGTGCATGATTACTAAATCGGTCCACTTATTGGTTAAGCATAATTCTGGGTGATGATAATGAGAAGGCGAACCTGGGTGAGGGTGGTGGCACCAAAGGGTGGTAGCCTGAAAGGATCAAAAAAGAGAGGCAGGTTTCTACTTCTTCTGCTGCTGCTTCTGCTTCCCGGTCTTCTGCCTGCCCTTGCATGGACTATTTCTCCTTCATGAACTCCTTGGTATCTATCCAATCTGAATCTACCAAGTAATCTTCAGAGAGAAATAAAGTCACAATAAGAGTTAGATGCAGTGGTGGACATCTCTAGTCCTAGCTATTCACAAGGCTGAGGTAGGAGGATTGTTTAAGTCCAGGGGTTTGGGACCAGCCTTGGCAACACAGTGAAACCTACTTCTTAAAATAAATAAATAACAGATGAGGTCACAACATTAATACTCAGATCTCTCTTGTTGTAGAACACCAGTGGTCTGCAAAAATCATTCAGTTGCTGCCTTCTTAATTGTTTATGGACACCCTTCACATTGAAATATGTCTCAGGCCTGTTGTAATTCGGCTAGAAATTTTCAGAAGGTGAGTTGATATGGGCAGCACTAGGCTATACATACACCATATGTAATTATAGGCTAATTTTCATAACCTATATCTTATGCCATTTTCAGGATGTGTTTGTTATATTATATGCATTTATATACACATTTATATGTGTTATATGTGTTGCCCTTAAGATTCTTTGATACTTCTCTACTCAGGAATTAGACTTTAATTACCTTTCCCTGGAATGTGGGCTGGATTTACTTCTGGGGTGGGTATCAGTTCTAATGTGGGCTGGATTTACTTCTGGGGTGGGTATCAGTTCTAATGTTAGATTATAAAAGGTTGCATGTCCAATTTAAATATGTTCTTTCTTCTCTCTAGGGGAAGCAGGACTACATGTTACCACTAATCCTGATATGTGAACTTTGCTGGATTACAAAATGCCTAACAAATAGTACAGGAAACTCCAGAGTGTGGCTAGGTGGGTCATAGAGGTGAGGCCTTAAGTCCTAGATATGGTTCCTTCCCTGATCCTGTCTAGTACTCTTTCCCTGCTCTGGTTTCTGGCCACCATGAACTAAACAGATTACTTCACCATGCCCTCCTGCCATGTTTCTGCCTGAAAGTCAGTCCATCATAGACTGAATCCTCTGTGATCCTCCTCTCTTTTAAATTGTAGGTTTCAGAGATTTAGTCTCAACAACAGAAAAGTTGATGAATGCACTGTGAATAGGACATGGAGAGGTTTACATGGTGGAGAAATGAAGCCTTTTTAAATCCCCCAAAATTTAGAAGAGGATCTTCTAATTTCAGTAATTTCTCCAGAGATTGCAACTTGTACGAATAGTTTGACTGTGACTTCTTTACATGCAGTAAACCAGAAATACCTAGCTAAACTAATAAGCCAGATCCCTGATTAAAAAAAAAAAAACTAGAAGAAATGTTTGTTGTTTTAAACTGTTCAGTTTTGGGGCAATTTATTATACTGTAATATGTAGTACTACAGGACAGATGTTAGATATGTAAGTTACAAAGATGGAATAAATTTCAACTCTGTGTCCCATCGCTCACATTGTAACATTCTGTCACCTCTTTATTTAATAACTGTGCCCTAAAACATAATTTAAAATTTTATTAGTAGTATTCTGTAGAATAAATATGATAAATTTTACTGGATCCTAATACCATACTTTAGGTATTTAGTTTCTAATCATTGTTCATAAATAATCAACCTTGGTGAGCATCAAGTTATATAGTTAATATTCTTTAGCAATAAAAAGTTTTTCTTAGTAAATAAAATAAAAAAAATTTATTAAAAGGGTGTTTGATAAAAATTGTATCATTATAAAAATTATCAACCATGAAAAATAAAACAAAATATCTTAGGAAATGGAAAAAACAACCTACTACATATTTCTATGGAGTCCAAACAGCTGTGAGGGCCATTAAAGTGGGGCCGTAGGATCTGTCTGATGAATAAAATGAACTCACTTTAAGGCCTTAAGTTCGGGTGCCTCACTACCAGCACTCAGGGGTCTTTCTAACACTAATGCCACAATTGTCTCAGGAAGCCTTGTCTCAGCACCATGATTGACAGAGAGGATACTCTTGGTCTCTGCTGTGAGTGCAGGGTTGGTGAATGTGACGGGTAGAGGCCCGGTCTGTGTCCTATCCTCTGCAAAAGGGAAGAAAAGAGAACACTTCAGAGTTCACATTTCTATAGTTGGAGAGAGCTTTTGTCTTTCACTAAGAAGGATGCCTAGATACTAAAATTTTAATAGGAGAGTCACATGTCCATTGAAATCCATGTTGGTACATGCTACATCAACACAAAGCCTTTTTCTAATAATTATCCCCCAATTTAAGGGAACTAATCTGCATGCATCCCAAGTGCCTTCACCTCTTCCCTCCAAGGGAGAGACACAGACACCATTCATTACCTCGTCCTGATAACCCGCTTTTCCTCTAGCTCGTTCGCAGTCCGTTCTATTCCTTCTGATGGTCCAAACTGAAAAGTTTTTCAGCCCCAACATGTCCAGTGCAAAATAGGAGAAAAGAATAAGAAAGCAGAAAGAAGTAAAAAAATATCCCTTTTGGCAAGGAAGAAAACGTAAGACATCATCTCTGCTTTTCTCTAACTGGTCATAATGCTGATGTTGGCATGACCACTTTTCTCCTCTCTATTCATTTTGTGTATCTTTTAAAATCTAGCCAACACTTCAATTGATCAAATTCCTGTCCTGAATAGCGTATCTCAAACATTTACTCTTAAGAAATCTAATAAGCCTTTGGCTGTCTTACTGACATCGATGCCATACTCTTCCAACTAATTTATCAGCAAACTAGTCAGTACAGCAAAGCACCACAGGATGTTCTTTGAACTCCATCTGTATTTCCTACTTTCTTAATTGCATAGCTGTAATTATAATTCCTTTCGACAGTCATAATCAATCTAAAAAATCAACACTCTAATCCTGTATATCCCTTGTTCACTTAGTGGCGTGAAGAGACCAAGTTGGCCAGGCATCATTGTCAATTTACCAGTTAATAAGGCCATTGTTGTTTCTGATATAGGAATTCCTGGTTTGGTTACCAAATCAGCTGAACCACAACACCCAGTGCTTCATAAATAGAAGGTTAAATTCTGTGAGTTCCTGTATTTGCATAGGATTCTAGAATCCCAGATTTTCACACCTACTCCCCAAGTCTGTCAATCATCGGCAGTTTGTTTGTGGTATTTTAGGCAAGGATGGAGTGGCTCCACACTTGTGCCTTTAGAGCCTCCTAAGCCTTGTGTAATACATCCATTTGCATTCGATGATAGAACATTTTGGGACACATCTGGTTCTGTAGACAGGTAGATTACTCCATCAAATTTATGGTGTGACCCACATATGGTTGCACATCCTTGTGATCCCAGCATCTGAGAGGCTGAAGCAGGAGGATCACTGTGAGTTCAAAATCAGCCTGAAACTACTTAAAAATGAACTGGTACCCCCAAAAAACAACCAAACAAAAACCTCCCACAAAGTTACAGTGTGGAGTTCCACTGGTCATGCATTTCGTTGTGAACATGTACCAGGGATAAGTCAAAAGGTTACACAAAGTGAGCACAGACACTGGAGAAGACTGCAATGGCAAGTCCACAAATCATAAAGGTTTGTGCTATGATTATCTTAATGGCACTAGCTGTCAATTTAGCTGCTAGAATAGTATTGGATCTGCTGGGTTTAAGGACAAAGTAATGGAGCTACCTACAGTACAGTGTGGTTAGCTGAAGAGTCTTCCTTTCCTCTGTGTCCTTCCTCAACCTTGATTCCCTTTAGAGGGTCTCATAAATGCTTAGACTAGAGTGAGAGTGATTGTATGTTCACTCCCAAGCTGAATGCCCAAGCTGTTATGCTTTTTTGTAGTGAAACCTTATCATTTGCTTTGTATGAGACTGGAAACATCCCCTGGAGGAATTAGTATTAGACATTTCTATTTCTGTGATTTTTCTACAATCTTCTGGCACATGTAAATTTTACCCAGGTACCTTTTACCCACAGTTCCTTCTATTTCTTGTTCTTCATATTCTCTAAGTATTTTATTGATAGAGTGAACCAGAATAATGGCTGTAGGATGGTAAGATAATCCATTTCTCTAAAGGGAACCCAAGGTATTGCCTATGAAGGCTGATATGGTGTGGAATTTCCCTAATACAGAAGTCTGAAGAGAGTGATGTGTGTCCATTACAATAATGAATGATTCTTATCAGGTCTGAATTTACAATCAGAGAGAACTTAACTCTTACTGATTTGAATGAAGCTGAGCAGTATACTTGACACCTAGACTCTTTAAAAAGAGGTTCTTAATTAAATGTGTCATTCAAACACAAAACCCAGCATATTTTTCCATATGACTTTTATCATAGCTTGACCTTAGAGATAAGGCAGGCATGCTGCAAAGCTTATAGTTGAGTTTGTTTTGCTATGGAAGATTGTAAATGTTTCCTCATAGAGTCAAATTTCTTTAGCAACACTCAGCTTCTCTGGTCTTTTGTCTGGGGAAAGTTTGGACAAATGGGCTTAGAGAAGGGTGGGCAGAGATACCCTTGAAACTGAACCTAGAGTGCTTTGATTCTTCACTGATGATGAGGATGGGGGAGGGGAGCAGTTCCAATTTCTTATTTGTGTAAATATGGGGAAATGGCAGCAGATTTGTCAGTTTGTACATTTTTATTCCAAACTCTCTGCTTACAGTTTTCCTGTTTAGTCCAAAGATCCTCTATCCAACTTGTTTGCCTAACAAAGTTGCAGGAGTCTTACCCTCTCCTTCCGTTCACATTTTCATGGCTAAAGACACTCCAAGGGTAATGACGTAAGCCCAGTTTTGAATGGTTCACAAATAACACTCAGGGTATGTCGTATTTAAAACATTTTTAATTCCAGTTGTCTTAGTTTGGGCAGCTATGTGAGATACCAAAGACCTGGTGGCTTTATAAACATTTACTTTTCCTAGTTTTGGAGGCTGGAGAGAGGAGTAAGAGAAAGGAGTATTAGGTAAGGAGTTCTTCCATTCCCTCTGGTTTTCAGACAGGTATCTTCTCATTCTATCTCTCATTTCTCTCTCTCTTTTGCTCACACACGCACACACACGCGCGCGCGCACACACACACACGATGGAGAGAGAGAGAGATTTTGTCTCTTGATAAAAGCATTAATTCCATTTATAAGGGCTCTACTACCCAGATCTAATTATTTCCCTGAACTGCATAGTAAGACTCTGTCTCAAAAAGAAAATAAAATTATAACTCAACAGTGCACAAAGAATTAATTTCTTTCTACCTTTGTTAAGTGTTAACGATAATCTTTGTCAATTAGCAAGGTAAAAGATGCTATTTTAACATGCACATTTCATTCATGTGTAGTGAAACTGCATGTTTTATGTGTTTTATACTGCCTTAGCCATTTTAAATTTGGAAATTCTCTCTTGTTGTCTTATTGACTTCTAAAAACCTTTTATGTATTAATATTAAACATTTGCACATAATTTATGCTTAAAATGTTTGCTTTAGTTTTTAATGTGACTGTAGTTAGAAAAATGTTTTAAGTGTAGTTACAATAATATATCAAAATTTTTTTCATAGCTTTTGCCCAAGTGAGTTGCTGGCATACCTGGAAAGCTTATACTATGTTAACTTTTTATGAACACTCTTTTATAATGTTTTATAAAACTTTTTTTTTTTTAATTTTAGAAACATAAAAGTACAAAAACATATTGACAAACAGACACCCATTATCATAGAAAATAGTACAATCACAACTAATCTATAGACAAGGTGATATGGTCTCAACAGTAGTTGTTGCTTTATCCATTGATATCTTCGAATTGTAGATGTATGGACCCATATACAGACATGCAAATTTAGTCA